>JBBPBX010081770.1:0-15877 GCA_038048925.1 Garcialebias charrua | reverse complement strand
AAAGTTCGACATGAGTAAAACTGAAAAATGACCAAAATTTGACCTTTGACCCAAAATGGCCGCCTACCTGTGCATTTTAGAGGGTACCCCCAATGTACTTTTTTTCTTGAATTGGGGAGATCTACATATGTTCCGAGTTTCAGATCTCTACGACTTACGGTTTTCCCCAACTCACGTTAGGGGGCGCTGTTGAGCAGTTAGGCCACGCCCACTTGCGATTACACCAGATTCATAAAATTTTCGTTGGGGGACAATTTTGGGTGAAGTTTGGTGAGTTTTTGAATATGTTAAAGGCCCCAAACGGCCGCGCGAAGTGACGGAAAAATAATAATAATAATAATAATTAAAGCCGCAAGCGGCGTTGAGGCCCGAAGCAGCTTAGCGCCGCTCCGTCCTTATTGTGGTGAGCATGGGAACTCTAGCTAGTCCGCCCAGTCGCGATCATGGTGCGCATTTGCCAAATATTCAAAATCACATGCAAACTCCAGAGCTCTAGCATCGCCTGCTGGTCTTGTATTCGCCATGCTGCCACAACCACGCCCACATCCTCCAACAAAACCTTCAAGTGTTTTAAAACACATCAGATCAATGTATTATCTGTCTTCTAGCACAGGATCATCTTGACTATGTCAAGGGCGTGAGAGATAGAGTGGCTTTAAACCACCAGAAAGGTGTGAAATTTATGACCAAAACTACCTTTTGATCCAAAATGGCCGACTTCCTGTTGGTTTTGGACCAGGGTTCCAAGAGATTTTTTTGTAGGTCCTGACAATTTACACACGTATACCACGTTTCATAATTCTGGGATAAAGCATGGCTGGGGGCTGATTTTTAAACTAAATTCTAGGGGGCGCTCTGGAAGAATCAGGCCACGCCCACTACATATTGGACTGCAGTCCTGTCGAGGGATGGATAAATATAGATCTTAGTGAATTTGGTGCAGCTGGGAGCTTTTATTAGGAAGTTATTTTAGCTTGATGTTTCATGGAGAATGGCCAGATTTGAGGCTTGGCCACGCCCACATGCTTTGACATAGAAAAATTCTTTTGATAACTTTTGACCTTCAATGCCTCAAGGTAGTGCTGACCGAGTTTGACGCCTGGATCTCGAAAGCTCTAGGACGAGTTCGCTCAGATATGACGTCAATGAAATAGACCAAATTGTGACTTTGACCTAAAATGGCCGACTTCCTGTTGGCTTTGGACCATTGCTCCAAGAGACTTTTTTGTAGCTCCTGATGAGCTACACATGTGTACCAAGTTTCATTATTCTGGGATAAAGCATGGCTGGGGGCTGTTTTTTCTAAATATTCTAGAGGGTGCTGTTGAGGAATTAGGCCACGCCCACCAAGTATTACAATGGAATCCTGCAGGGGGGTGAACAAGGATCGATGTCAGTGAGTTTGGTGAAGCTGGGAGCTTATATTAGGAAGTTATTTTAGCTTGATGTTTCATGGAGAATGGCCATATTTGAGGCTTGGCCACGCCCACATGCTTTGACATAGAAAAATTATTTTGATAACTTTTGACCTTCAATGCCTCAAGGTAGTGCTGACCGAGTTTGACGCCTGGATCTCGAAAGCTCTAGGACGAGTTCGCTCAGATATGACGTAAATGAAATAGACCAAATTGTGACTTTGACCTAAGGCCACGCCCACATGCTTTGTCATAGAAAAATTCTTTTGATAACTTTTGACCTTCAATGCCTCAAGATAGTGCTGACCGAGTTTGACGCCTGGATCTCGAAAGCTCTAGGACGAGTTCGCTCAGATATGACGTAATTGATGTTTCATGGAAAATGGCCAGATTTGAGGCTTGGCCACGCCCACATGCTTTGACATAGAAAAATTCTTTTGATAACTTTTGACCTTCAATGCCTCAAGATAGTGCTGACTGAGTTTGACCCCTGGATCTCGAAAGCTCTAGGACGAGTTCGCTCAGATATGACGTAAATGAAATAGACCAAATTTGACTTTGACCTAAGGCCACGCCCACATGCTTTGACTTAGAAAAATTCTTTTGATAACTTTTGACCTTCAATGCCTCAAGATAGTGCTGACCGAGTTTGACGCCTGGATCTCGAAAGCTCTAGGACGAGTTCGCTCAGATATGACGTAAATGAAATAGACCAAATTGTGACTTTGACCTAAAATGGCCGACTTCCTGTTGGCTTTGGACCATTGCTCCAAGAGACTTTTTTGTAGCTCCTGATGAGATACATATGTGTACCAAGTTTCATTATTCTAGGATAAAGCATGGTGTCAATAGACCTTTAAATGTCAAAGTTATAGCGTTTCGTTTGTTTCGGCGAGTACGCCAAGTTCACCGCTCCACTACGCCCCCTGAACATATACGAAAAGTCAATTTTTTTGATAACTTTTAAAGGCCCATGCCTTAACTGCATTCTGACCAAGTTTGAAGCCGATAGGTCGAACGCCTGAGAAGGAGTTCGTCAAAGTTCGACATGAGTAAAACTGAAAAATGACCAAAATTTGACCTTTGACCCAAAATGGCCGCCTACCTGTGCATTTTAGAGGGTACCCCCAATGTACTTTTTTTCTTGAATTGGGGAGATCTACATATGTTCCGAGTTTCAGATCTCTACGACTTACGGTTTTCCCCAACTCACGTTAGGGGGCGCTGTTGAGCAGTTAGGCCACGCCCACTTGCGATTACACCAGATTCATAAAATTTTCGTTGGGGGACAATTTTGGGTGAAGTTTGGTGAGTTTTTGAATATGTTAAAGGCTCCAAACGGCCGCGCGAAGTGACGGAAGAAGAATAATAATAATAATAATAATAATAATGAAGAAATCGAGCGATTACAATAGGCCTTCAGCAGAGCTTCGCTGCTTCGGGCCTAATGAAGAAATCGAGCGATTACAATAGGCCTTCAGCAGAGCTTCGCTGCTTCGGGCCTAATAATGAAGAAATCGAGCGATTACAATAGGCCTTCAGCAGAGCTTCGCTGCTTCGGGCCTAATAATGAAGAAATCGAGCGATTACAATAGGCCTTCAGCAGAGCTTCGCTGCTTCGGGCCTAATTAAAGCCGCAAGCGGCGTTGAGGCCCGAAGCAGCTTAGCGCCGCTCGGACCTTATTGAGGCGACCGCGCGAGCTCCAGCTCGTCCGCTCGGTCGCCATTTCGAAGTCTCTCGTGTCTACTCCGCACCAGGGGTGCACACGCACAATAAATCTGGTTCAGATCGGATGATGTCTCACTGAGATATAACAGTTTGAATAATCTAGGGGGCGCTCTGGAGTCACATGTTAAACAACAATATCAATGTGTCCACAAGGTCTCACTGATTATGCACAATAAATCTGGTTCAGATCGGATGATGTATCACTGAGATGGGACTATAGAAATAATGTAGGGGACGCATGAAGCGCAAGTTTGAGGCCTGGCCACGCCCCTTTAGCATAAACGAAAACGCAAACTTTTGATAACTTTTACTGTCCAATGTGTTAAGGGCATGTTAACCAAGTTTAAAGGCAATCCTTCAAAATCACTAAGAGGAGTTTGTTTAAATACGCAATTCAAAAACATCGGAAAATGACCTTTGACCCAAAATGGCCGACTTTGTTTTTGTTTTGGACCAGGGTTCCAAGAGACTTTTTTGTAGGTCCTGACAATTTACACATGTATACCACGTTTCATAATTCTGGGATAAAGCATGGCTGGGGGCTGATTTTTAAACTAAATTCTAGGGGGCGCTCTGGAAGAATCAGGCCACGCCCACTACATATTGGACTGCAGTCCTGTCGAGGGATGGATAAATATAGATCTTAGTGAATTTGGTGTAGCTGGGAGCTTATATTAGGAAGTTATTTTAGCTTGATGTTTCATGGAGAATGGCCAGATTTGAGGCTTGGCCACGCCCACATGCTTTGACATAGAAAAATTCTTTTGATAACTTTTGACCTTCAATGCCTCAAGATAGTGCTGACCGAGTTTGACGCCTGGATCTCGAAAGCTCTAGGACGAGTTCGCTCAGATATGACGTAATTGATGTTTCATGGAAAATGGCCAGATTTGAGGCTTGGCCACGCCCACATGCTTTGACATAGAAAAATTCTTTTGATAACTTTTGACCTTCAATGCCTCAAGATAGTGCTGACTGAGTTTGACCCCTGGATCTCGAAAGCTCTAGGACGAGTTCGCTCAGATATGACGTAAATGAAATAGACCAAATTTGACTTTGACCTAAGGCCACGCCCACATGCTTTGACTTAGAAAAATTCTTTTGATAACTTTTGACCTTCAATGCCTCAAGATAGTGCTGACCGAGTTTGACGCCTGGATCTCGAAAGCTCTAGGACGAGTTCGCTCAGATATGACGTAAATGAAATAGACCAAATTGTGACTTTGACCTAAAATGGCCGACTTCCTGTTGGCTTTGGACCATTGCTCCAAGAGACTTTTTTGTAGCTCCTGATGAGATACATATGTGTACCAAGTTTCATTATTCTAGGATAAAGCATGGTGTCAATAGACCTTTAAATGTCAAAGTTATAGCGTTTCGTTTGTTTCGGCGAGTACGCCAAGTTCACCGCTCCACTACGCCCCCTGAACATATACGAAAAGTCAATTTTTTTGATAACTTTTAAAGGCCCATGCCTTAACTGCATTCTGACCAAGTTTGAAGCCGATAGGTCGAACGCCTGAGAAGGAGTTCGTCAAAGTTCGACATGAGTAAAACTGAAAAATGACCAAAATTTGACCTTTGACCCAAAATGGCCGCCTACCTGTGCATTTTAGAGGGTACCCCCAATGTACTTTTTTTCTTGAATTGGGGAGATCTACATATGTTCCGAGTTTCAGATCTCTACGACTTACGGTTTTCCCCAACTCACGTTAGGGGGCGCTGTTGAGCAGTTAGGCCACGCCCACTTGCGATTACACCAGATTCATAAAATTTTCGTTGGGGGACAATTTTGGGTGAAGTTTGGTGAGTTTTTGAATATGTTAAAGGCTCCAAACGGCCGCGCGAAGTGACGGAAAAATAATAATAATAATAATAATTAAAGCCGCAAGCGGCGTTGAGGCCCGAAGCAGCTTAGCGCCGCTCCGTCCTTATTGTGGTGAGCATGGGAACTCTAGCTAGTCCGCCCAGTCGCGATCATGGTGCGCATTTGCCAAATATTCAAAATCACATGCAAACTCCAGAGCTCTAGCATCGCCTGCTGGTCTTGTATTCGCCATGCTGCCACAACCACGCCCACATCCTCCAACAAAACCTTCAAGTGTTTTAAAACACATCAGATCAATGTATTATCTGTCTTCTAGCACAGGATCATCTTGACTATGTCAAGGGCGTGAGAGATAGAGTGGCTTTAAACCACCAGAAAGGTGTGAAATTTATGACCAAAACTACCTTTTGATCCAAAATGGCCGACTTCCTGTTGGTTTTGGACCAGGGTTCCAAGAGATTTTTTTGTAGGTCCTGACAATTTACACACGTATACCACGTTTCATAATTCTGGGATAAAGCATGGCTGGGGGCTGATTTTTAAACTAAATTCTAGGGGGCGCTCTGGAAGAATCAGGCCACGCCCACTACATATTGGACTGCAGTCCTGTCGAGGGATGGATAAATATAGATCTTAGTGAATTTGGTGCAGTTGGGAGCTTTTATTAGGAAGTTATTTTAGCTTGATGTTTCATGGAGAATGGCCAGATTTGAGGCTTGGCCACGCCCACATGCTTTGACATAGAAAAATTCTTTTGATAACTTTTGACCTTCAATGCCTCAAGGTAGTGCTGACCGAGTTTGACGCCTGGATCTCGAAAGCTCTAGGACGAGTTCGCTCAGATATGACGTCAATGAAATAGACCAAATTGTGACTTTGACCTAAAATGGCCGACTTCCTGTTGGCTTTGGACCATTGCTCCAAGAGACTTTTTTGTAGCTCCTGATGAGCTACACATGTGTACCAAGTTTCATTATTCTGGGATAAAGCATGGCTGGGGGCTGTTTTTTCTAAATATTCTAGAGGGTGCTGTTGAGGAATTAGGCCACGCCCACCAAGTATTACAATGGAATCCTGCAGGGGGGTGAACAAGGATCGATGTCAGTGAGTTTGGTGAAGCTGGGAGCTTATATTAGGAAGTTATTTTAGCTTGATGTTTCATGGAGAATGGCCATATTTGAGGCTTGGCCACGCCCACATGCTTTGACATAGAAAAATTATTTTGATAACTTTTGACCTTCAATGCCTCAAGGTAGTGCTGACCGAGTTTGACGCCTGGATCTCGAAAGCTCTAGGACGAGTTCGCTTAGATATGACGTAAATGAAATAGACCAAATTGTGACTTTGACCTAAGGCCACGCCCACATGCTTTGTCATAGAAAAATTCTTTTGATAACTTTTGACCTTCAATGCCTCAAGATAGTGCTGACCGAGTTTGACGTCTGGATCTCGAAAGCTCTAGGACGAGTTCGCTCAGATATGACGTAATTGATGTTTCATGGAAAATGGCCAGATTTGAGGCTTGGCCACGCCCACATGCTTTGACATAGAAAAATTCTTTTGATAACTTTTGACCTTCAATGCCTCAAGATAGTGCTGACTGAGTTTGACCCCTGGATCTCGAAAGCTCTAGGACGAGTTCGCTCAGATATGACGTAAATGAAATAGACCAAATTTGACTTTGACCTAAGGCCACGCCCACATGCTTTGACTTAGAAAAATTCTTTTGATAACTTTTGACCTTCAATGCCTCAAGATAGTGCTGACCGAGTTTGACGCCTGGATCTCGAAAGCTCTAGGACGAGTTCGCTCAGATATGACGTAAATGAAATAGACCAAATTGTGACTTTGACCTAAAATGGCCGACTTCCTGTTGGCTTTGGACCATTGCTCCAAGAGACTTTTTTGTAGCTCCTGATGAGATACATATGTGTACCAAGTTTCATTATTCTAGGATAAAGCATGGTGTCAATAGACCTTTAAATGTCAAAGTTATAGCGTTTCGTTTGTTTCGGCGAGTACGCCAAGTTCACCGCTCCACTACGCCCCCTGAACATATACGAAAAGTCAATTTTTTTGATAACTTTTAAAGGCCCATGCCTTAACTGCATTCTGACCAAGTTTGAAGCCGATAGGTCGAACGCCTGAGAAGGAGTTCGTCAAAGTTCGACATGAGTAAAACTGAAAAATGACCAAAATTTGACCTTTGACCCAAAATGGCCGCCTACCTGTGCATTTTAGAGGGTACCCCCAATGTACTTTTTTTCTTGAATTGGGGAGATCTACATATGTTCCGAGTTTCAGATCTCTACGACTTACGGTTTTCCCCAACTCACGTTAGGGGGCGCTGTTGAGCAGTTAGGCCACGCCCACTTGCGATTACACCAGATTCATAAAATTTTCGTTGGGGGACAATTTTGGGTGAAGTTTGGTGAGTTTTTGAATATGTTAAAGGCCCCAAACGGCCGCGCGAAGTGACGGAAAAATAATAATAATAATAATAATAATAAAGCCGCAAGCGGCGTTGAGGCCCGAAGCAGCTTAGCGCCGCTCGGACCTTATTGAGGCGACCGCGCGAGCTCCAGCTCGTCCGCTCGGTCGCCATTTCGAAGTCTCTCGTGTCTACTCCGCACCAGGGGTGCACACGCACAATAAATCTGGTTCAGATCGGATGATGTCTCACTGAGATATAACAGTTTGAATAATCTAGGGGGCGCTCTGGAGTCACATGTTAAACCACAATATCAATGTGTCCACAAGGTCTCACTGATGATACACAATAAATCTGGTTCAGATCGGATGATGTCTCACTGAGATATAACAGTTTGAATAATCTAGGGGGCGCTATGGAGTTATATGTTAAACCACATTATCAATGTGTCCACAAGGGCTCACTGATTATTCACAATAAATTTGGTTCAGATCGGATGATGTATCACTGAGATATAACTATAGAAATAATGTAGGGGGCGCACTTGAGTCAAATGTTAGCCCACCATATCAATGTGTCCACAAGGGCTCACTGATGATGCACAATAAATCTGGTTCAGATCGGATGATGTATCACTGAGATATAACAGTTTGAATAATCTAGGGGGCGCTCTGGAGTCATATGTTAAACAACAATATCAATGTGTCCACAAGGTCTCACTGATTATGCACAATAAATCTGGTTCAGATCGGATGATGTATCACTGAGATGGGACTATAGAAATAATGTAGGGGACGCATGAAGCGCAAGTTTGAGGCCTGGCCACGCCCCTTTAGCATAAACGAAAACGCAAACTTTTGATAACTTTTACTGTCCAATGTGTTAAGGGCATGTTAACCAAGTTTAAAGGCAATCCTTCAAAATCACTAAGAGGAGTTTGTTTAAATACGCAATTCAAAAACATCGGAAAATGACCTTTGACCCAAAATGGCCGACTTTGTTTTTGTTTTGGACCAGGGTTCCAAGAGACTTTTTTGTAGGTCCTGACAATTTACACATGTATACCACGTTTCATAATTCTGGGATAAAGCATGGCTGGGGGCTGATTTTTAAACTAAATTCTAGGGGGCGCTCTGGAAGAATCAGGCCACGCCCACTACATATTGGACTGCAGTCCTGTCGAGGGATGGATAAATATAGATCTTAGTGAATTTGGTGTAGCTGGGAGCTTATATTAGGAAGTTATTTTAGCTTGATGTTTCATGGAGAATGGCCAGATTTGAGGCTTGGCCACGCCCACATGCTTTGACATAGAAAAATTCTTTTGATAACTTTTGACCTTCAATGCCTCAAGATAGTGCTGACCGAGTTTGACGCCTGGATCTCGAAAGCTCTAGGACGAGTTCGCTCAGATATGACGTAAATGAAATAGACCAAATTGTGACTTTGACCTAAGGCCACGCCCACATGCTTTGACTTAGAAAAATTCTTTTGATAACTTTTGACCTTCAATGCCTCAAGATAGTGCTGACCGAGTTTGACGCCTGGATCTCGAAAGCTCTAGGACGAGTTCGCTCAGATATGACGTAATTGATGTTTCATGGAAAATGGCCAGATTTGAGGCTTGGCCACGCCCACATGCTTTGACATAGAAAAATTCTTTTGATAACTTTTGACCTTCAATGCCTCAAGATAGTGCTGACTGAGTTTGACCCCTGGATCTCGAAAGCTCTAGGACGAGTTCGCTCAGATATGACGTAAATGAAATAGACCAAATTTGACTTTGACCTAAGGCCACGCCCACATGCTTTGACTTAGAAAAATTCTTTTGATAACTTTTGACCTTCAATGCCTCAAGATAGTGCTGACCGAGTTTGACGCCTGGATCTCGAAAGCTCTAGGACGAGTTCGCTCAGATATGACGTAAATGAAATAGACCAAATTGTGACTTTGACCTAAAATGGCCGACTTCCTGTTGGCTTTGGACCATTGCTCCAAGAGACTTTTTTGTAGCTCCTGATGAGATACATATGTGTACCAAGTTTCATTATTCTAGGATAAAGCATGGTGTCAATAGACCTTTAAATGTCAAAGTTATAGCGTTTCGTTTGTTTCGGCGAGTACGCCAAGTTCACCGCTCCACCACGCCCCCTGAACATATACGAAAAGTCAATTTTTTTGATAACTTTTAAAGGCCCATGCCTTAACTGCATTCTGACCAAGTTTGAAGCCGATAGGTCGAACGCCTGAGAAGGAGTTCGTCAAAGTTCGACATGAGTAAAACTGAAAAATGACCAAAATTTGACCTTTGACCCAAAATGGCCGCCTACCTGTGCATTTTAGAGGGTACCTCCAATGTACTTTTTTTCTTGAATTGGGGAGATCTACATATGTACCGAGTTTCAGATCTCTACGACTTACGGTTTTCCCCAACTCACGTTAGGGGGCGCTGTTGAGCAGTTAGGCCACGCCCACTTGCGATTACACCAGATTCATAAAATTTTCGTTGGGGGACAATTTTGGGTGAAGTTTGGTGAGTTTTTGAATATGTTAAAGGCCCCAAACGGCCGCGCGAAGTGACGGAAGAATAATAATAATAATAATGAAGAAATCGAGCGATTACAATAGGCCTTCAGCAGAGCTTCGCTGCTTCGGGCCTAATAATAATAATGAAGAAATCGAGCGATTACAATAGGCCTTCAGCAGAGCTTCGCTGCTTCGGGCCTAATTAAAGCTGCAAGCAGCGTTGAGGCCCGAAGCAGCTTAGCGCAGCTCCGGCCTTATTGCGGCGACCTCGTGAGCTCCAGCTGGTCCGCTCGGTCGCCACCTCGAACTCTCTCGTGCCCATCCAGCACCAGTTTGCCAAGAACAATTAGCGAACAACAACAATATATACGTGTTTAGAAGTGCTGACAGATGATACACAGTAAACGTGGAACAGATCACATGATCTAGCAATGAGATGTAACAGTTGGAAAAATAATGTATGGGGCACACTGGAGTCATCTGTTAAACCATAGTATCAAAGTGTGTAGAAGTGATCAGCCCTTTGTGAATAGCAAACAACCCTTTGGGTTGTTTTTACAATGGGTGCTAACGATCCATTGTTAAGATGATGGTCATCCATCATGTGAGCAACTGGTTTCAGCAGTCACCAGGAAACTGGTTGATCCACTTTGAGAGGGTGCTAAGACTGAGCTGAATATCAGACTTAGCTTTTTTAGAGTTTTCTACCTGGATTATTGAGCATGTATCAGGGGAAAATTAAACATGTTTTAAAATCAATTTTGGAGCATTTAGAATTGATTCTGAATCGCCAAGACAAAGAATCTAGATTTAAAAAAACAATTTTTTCCCTTCATCCTTATTGACATATAACAGTTTGAATTATGTAGGTGGTGCACTGAAGTCAAAATTTACACAACAATATCAATGCGTTTAGAACTGCTCCCTGATGACGCAGAATAAATCTGGTACAGATCGAATGATGTATCACTGAGATCTAACAGTTTGAATAATCTAGGGGCGCTCTAGAGTCATATGTTAATCCACAATATCAATGTGTATAGACGTGCTCACTGATGAAGTACAATAAATCTCGTGCAGATCGGATAATGTATCTCTGAGATATACCATGCTGAACAAGTTTCTGGTGTTATCTCACATGCTAATGGGTGATGCTAATGCTAAGCTAACTAGCATGCTAGGCTAACACCTAATTTTCCAACCAAACTTACACAGGTGACTCAACAGACCACGCTGAACAAGTTTCTGGTGTTATCTCACATGCTAACGTGTAATGCTAATGCTAAGCTAACTAGCATGCTAGGCTAACACCTTATTTTCCAACCAAACTTAAACAGGTGACTCAACAGACAGCGCTGAACAAGTTTCTGGTGTTATCTCACATGCTAACGGGTAATGCTAATGCTAAGCTAACTAGCATGCTAGGCTAACACCTTATTTTCTAACCAAACTTACACAGGTGACTCAACAGACCACGTTGAACAAGTTTCTGGTGTTATCTCACATGCTAACGGGTGATGCTAATGCTAAGCTAACTAGCATGCTAGGCTAACACCTTATTTTCCATTCAAACTTACACAGATGACTCAACAGACCACGCTTAACAAGTTTCTGGTGTTATCTCACATGCTAACGGGTGATGCTAATGCTAAGCTAACTAGCATGCTAAGCTAACACCTTATTTTCCAACCAAACTTACACAGGTGACTCAACAGACCACGCTGAACAAGTTTCTGGTGTTATCTCACATGCTAACGGGTAATGCTAATGCTAAGCTAACTAGCATGCTAGGCTAACACCTTATTTTCCA
The DNA here is from genome assembly GCA_038048925.1 of Garcialebias charrua. Classification (NCBI taxonomy): domain Eukaryota; kingdom Metazoa; phylum Chordata; class Actinopteri; order Cyprinodontiformes; family Rivulidae; genus Garcialebias; species Garcialebias charrua. The sequence goes on along the minus strand of JBBPBX010081770.1, from coordinate 4,138 downwards.
ACCAAACTTACACAGGTGACTCAACAGACCACGCTGAACAAGTTTCTGGTGTTATCTCACATGCTAACGGGTGATGCTAATGCTAAGCTAACTAGCATGCTAGGCTAACACCTTATTTTCCAACCAAACTTACACAGGTGACTCAACAGACCACGCTGAACAAGTTTCTGGTGTTATCTCACATGCTAACGGGTGATGCTAATGCTAAGCTAACTAGCATGCTAGGCTAACACCTTATTTTTCAACCAAACTTACACAGATGACTCAACAGACCACGCTGAACAAGTTTCTGGTGTTATCTTACATGCTAACGGGTGATGCTAATGCTAAGCTAACTAGCATGCGCACTTGAGTCAAATGTTAGCCCACCATATCAATGTGTAAACAAGGCTCACTGTTGATGCACAATAAATCTTGTACAGATCGGATAATGTATCACTGAGATATAACTGTAGTAATAATATAGGGGGCGTTGTGGAGTAAAAATTTACACAACATTATCAATGTGTGTAGAAGTACTCACTCATGAACCACACTAAATCTCGTGCAGATCGGATAATGTATCACTAAGATATAACTGTAGTAATAATATAGGGGGCGCTATGGAGTAAAAATTTACATACTATTATCAATGTGTGTCGAAGTGCTCACTGATAAAGCACAATAAATCTCGTGCAGATCGGATAATGTATCACTAAGATATAACTGTAGTAATAATATAGGGGGCGCTATGGAGTAAAACTTTACATACCATTATCAATGTGTGTCGAAGTGTTCACTGATAAAGCACAATAAATCTGGTTCAGATCGGATGATGTATCACTGAGATATAACTATAGACATAATGTAGGGGGCGCACTTGAGTCAAAAGGTGTGAAATTTATGACCAAAACTACCTTTTGATCCAAAATGGCCGACTTCCTGTTGGTTTTGGACCAGGGTTCCAAGAGACTTTTTTGTAGGTCCTGACAATTTACACATGTATACCACGTTTCATAATTATGGGATAAAGCATGGCTGGGGGCTGATTTTTAAACTAAATTCTAAGGGGCGCTCTGGAAGAATCAGGCCACGCCCACTACATATTGGACTGCAGTCCTGTCGAGGGATGGATAAATATAGATCTTAGTGAATTTGGTGCAGCTGGGAGCATATATTAGGAAGTTATTTTAGCTTGATGTTTCATGGAGAATGGCCAGATTTGAGGCTTGGCCACGCCCACATGCTTTGACATAGAAAAATTATTTTGATAACTTTTGACCTTCAATGCCTCAAGGTAGTGCTGACCGAGTTTGACGCCTGGATCTCGAAAGCTCTAGGACGAGTTCGCTCAGATATGACGTCAATGAAATAGACCAAATTGTGACTTTGACCTAAAATGGCCGACTTCCTGTTGGCTTTGGACCATTGCTCCAAGAGACTTTTTTGTAGCTCCTGATGAGATACACATGTGTACCAAGTTTCATTATTCTGGGATAAAGCATGGCTGGGGGCTGTTTTTTTTAAATATTCTAGAGGGCGCTGTTGAGGAATTAGGCCACGCCCACCAAGTATTGCAATGGAATCCTGCAGGGGGGTGAACAAGGATCGATGTCAGTGAGTTTGGTGAAGCTGGGAGCTTATATTAGGAAGTTATTTTAGCTTGATGTTTCATGGAGAATGGCCAGATTTGAGGCTTGGCCACGCCCACATGCTTTGACATAGAAAAATTCTTTTGATAACTTTTGACCTTCAATGCCTCAAGATAGTGCTGACCGAGTTTGACGCCTGGATCTCGAAAGCTCTAGGACGAGTTCGCTCAGATATGACGTAAATGAAATAGACCAAATTGTGACTTTGACCTAAGGCCACGCCCACATGCTTTGACTTAGAAAAATTCTTTTGATAACTTTTGACCTTCAATGCCTCAAGATAGTGCTGACCGAGTTTGACGCCTGGATCTCGAAAGCTCTAGGACGAGTTCGCTCAGATATGACGTAAATGAAATAGACCAAATTGTGACTTTGACCTAAAATGGCCGACTTCCTGTTGGCTTTGGACCATTGCTCCAAGAGACTTTTTTGTAGCTCCTGATGAGATACATATGTGTACCAAGTTTCATTATTCTAGGATAAAGCATGGTGTCAATAGACCTTTAAATGTCAAAGTTATAGCGTTTCGTTTGTTTCGGCGAGTACGCCAAGTTCACCGCTCCACCACGCCCCCTGAACATATACGAAAAGTCAATTTTTTTGATAACTTTTAAAGGCCCATGCCTTAACTGCATTCTGACCAAGTTTGAAGCCGATAGGTCGAACGCCTGAGAAGGAGTTCGTCAAAGTTCGACATGAGTAAAACTGAAAAATGACCAAAATTTGACCTTTGACCCAAAATGGCCGCCTACCTGTGCATTTTAGAGGGTACCTCCAATGTACTTTTTTTCTTGAATTGGGGAGATCTACATATGTACCGAGTTTCAGATCTCTACGACTTACGGTTTTCCCCAACTCACGTTAGGGGGCGCTGTTGAGCAGTTAGGCCACGCCCACTTGCGATTACACCAGAATCATAAAATTTTAGTTGGGGGACAATTTTGGGTGAAGTTTGGTGAGTTTTTGAATATGTTAAAGGCCCCAAACGGCCGCGCGAAGTGACGGAAAAAGAAGAAGAATAATAATAATAATAATGAAGAAATCCTGCGATTACAATAGGCCTTCAGCAGAGCTTCGCTGCTTCGGGCCTAATTAAAGCCGCAAGCGGCGTTGAGGCCCGAAGCAGCTTAGCGCCGCTCGGACCTTATTGAGGCGACCGCGCGAGCTCCAGCTCGTCCGCTCGGTCGCCATTTCGAAGTCTCTCGTGTCTACTCCGCACCAGGGGTGCACACGTACAATAAATCTGGTTCAGATCGGATGATGTCTCACTGAGATATAACAGTTTGAATAATCTAGGGGGCGCTCTGGAGTCACATGTTAAACCACAATATCAATGTGTCCACAAGGTCTCACTGATGATACACAATAAATCTGGTTCAGATCGGATGATGTCTCACTGAGATATAACAGTTTGAATAATCTAGGGGGCGCTATGGAGTTATATGTTAAACCACATTATCAATGTGTCCACAAGGGCTCACTGATTATTCACAATAAATTTGGTTCAGATCGGATGATGTATCACTGAGATATAACTATAGAAATAATGTAGGGGGCGCACTTGAGTCAAATGTTAGCCCACCATATCAATGTGTCCACAAGGGCTCACTGATGATGCACAATAAATCTGGTTCAGATCGGATGATGTATCACTGAGATATAACAGTTTGAATAATCTAGGGGGCGCTCTGGAGTCATATGTTAAACAACAATATCAATGTGTCCACAAGGTCTCACTGATTATGCACAATAAATCTGGTTCAGATCGGATGATGTATCACTGAGATGGGACTATAGAAATAATGTAGGGGACGCATGAAGCGCAAGTTTGAGGCCTGGCCACGCCCCTTTAGCATAAACGAAAACGCAAACTTTTGATAACTTTTACTGTCCAATGTGTTAAGGGCATGTTAACCAAGTTTAAAGGCAATCCTTCAAAATCACTAAGAGGAGTTTGTTTAAATACGCAATTCAAAAACATCGGAAAATGACCTTTGACCCAAAATGGCCGACTTTGTTTTTGTTTTGGACCAGGGTTCCAAGAGACTTTTTTGTAGGTCCTGACAATTTACACATGTATACCACGTTTCATAATTCTGGGATAAAGCATGGCTGGGGGCTGATTTTTAAACTAAATTCTAGGGGGCGCTCTGGAAGAATCAGGCCACGCCCACTACATATTGGACTGCAGTCCTGTCGAGGGATGGATAAATATAGATCTTAGTGAATTTGGTGTAGCTGGGAGCTTATATTAGGAAGTTATTTTAGCTTGATGTTTCATGGAGAATGGCCAGATTTGAGGCTTGGCCACGCCCACATGCTTTGACATAGAAAAATTCTTTTGATAACTTTTGACCTTCAATGCCTCAAGATAGTGCTGACCGAGTTTGACGCCTGGATCTCGAAAGCTCTAGGACGAGTTCGCTCAGATATGACGTAATTGATGTTTCATGGAAAATGGCCAGATTTGAGGCTTGGCCACGCCCACATGCTTTGACATAGAAAAA
>JBBPBX010081769.1:0-15877 GCA_038048925.1 Garcialebias charrua | reverse complement strand
TCTATTCCATCTCTTCTGAGAGGATTCCAAGACATTCAGGTCAACCGACAGACATAGTCTCTCCTGCGTGTCCTCGGTCTTCCTCTGTGTCTCCTCCCAGTCAGACATGCCCATAGCACCTCCTTAGGGAGGCACCCAGGGAGAATCCTTATCAGATGCCTGAAGCACCTCAATTGCCTCCTCTTGATGTGGAGGAGCAACGGTTCTACTCTGACTTTCTCCCGGATACCTGAACTTCTCACCCTTTCTCCAAGGTAGAGTCCAGATACCCTGTGGAGGAAACTAATTTCAATTGCCTGTATCCGCAATCTCATTCTTTAGGTCACTACATAGATGAGGGTAGGAATACCAACTGGTAAACTTCTCACAGCTCAGCTTCCTCTTCACCACAATGGACCAGTACAGAGTATGCAATTCAGCAGACACTGCACCAATCCATCTGTCAATCTCACACTCCATTCTTCTCTCACTAGTGAACAAAACCTGAAGATACTTGAACTCCTCCACTTGAGGCAGAACCTCACCCTTGACCACAACAATCCTCTCTTTTTTGACTGATGACCATGGCCTCAGATTTGGAAGTACTCTCATTTTAACTAAACTGGTGCTGTTGTAAACATTTTTATAATTAGTAAATTTCTAAATATTTCATTCTTCTCTCCAGCAGATATGTTCTGCTATCTGGCTATAGATAAAATAAAAATTAATATCTCACTTCATGAGGTATTTGTTCCATAAAAAATCACTTAATTATCAAGTAAATGTTGCAGTCTTTTCTATTAAGTATAGTTAATTATTCCATTAAGTATAGAAGTATACTTAGAGAGGTCTGGACACCTTGTAACAGGTGTTTACTTTAACCGTTCAATGCTATGTAATACATATTGTCTGACCTCAGTCAGAACAATAATGTGAGTTCTTAGCTATGTTGTTATCCCCCTCCCTCAAATAAAGACACAAAATTTGGTTCAGTTAAAATCATAATTCTACAACATTTATTTTCAGTATGAATAAAGACAATATCAGAGTCAGAGTCAGAGAGTCTTTATTGTCATTTGCACCGCATGTGGTACATGTGATGAAAACGAGATTATGTACACGGGGTCCCAGTTACATCCAACAACAAATGCAAGAGAAAAACAGTAATAACATCTAGAATTAACTAAGAAAAACATCAACTAGTAATACACTAAGCCCTAATGTAGTGGAAAAACATCATTATAAACAGCAGCACGAACATGAGTCTGTATGAGCAGATGGTCACAGATGAACACAGCAACAAGAAAACAGATCAGCATCAGCATGATGTGATATTTTGCAGTGTTTATTTTTATTTTTTATTTATTCATGAGTCTAACAGCCTCAGGGTAGAAGCTGTTCCTCAGTCTAGTGGTTCTACATTTGATGCTCCTCAACCTCCGTCCTGAGGGGAGTGGGGCAAAGAGTGAGTGTGCTGGGTGAGTGAGGTCTTTCATGATGCAGGTGGCTCTTTTCCTGCATCTGGAGGTGTAAATGTCTGTGATGGTGGGGAGACTGACTCCAACAGACTTCTGTGCAGCCTTCACCACTCTCTGTAGAGCTTTCCTCTCTGCAACTGTGCAGCCTCCATGCCACACGTAGATGTCTGTGATAGTGGGGAGACTGACTCCAACATCTTCTGTGCAGCCTCCATGCCACATGTTGATGCTGGAGCACAGGATGCTCTCCACTGCACACCTGTAGAAGGAGGTGAGGACTGAGCTTCTCAGACCAGCTCGTCTCAGCCGTCTGAGGAAGTAGAGTCTCTGATGACCTTTCTTGATCAGGCTGGTGGTGTTGTTGCTCCAGCTGAGGTTATCATTCAAGTGTACACCCAAGTATTTGTAGCTGGAGACCACTTCCACTGCAGATCCACCTATGTTCAGTGGGGCGTGGGTGTGTTTGTTCCTTCTGAAGTCCACAATCATCTCCTTTGTCTTATTCTCTTTGCACCAGCTCTCCAGGTGTTCCACCTCCTGTCTGTAGCTGGACTCATCATTGTTTGTGATGCATCCCACCACCGCTGTATCATCTGCAAACTTAACAATATGACAGCCTGGATGTGTGGCTGTACAATCATATGTGAGCAGAGTGAACAGAAGAGGGCTCAGCACACATCCCTGAGGAGAGCCAGTGCTGAGGGTGATGGTGGAGGAGGAGAAGTTGTGGATCTTCACGGACTGTGGTCTGTTTGTTAAGAAGTCTAAGACCCAGTTACAAATAGAGGGGCTTAGTCCAAGTGTGGATAGTTTGTCTATCAGAGTTTGGGGGATCATGGTGTTGAAGGCAGATGTGAAGTCCACAAAGAGCAGACGCACGTATGAGTCCTTCTGATCCAGGTGGGTGAGAGCAGTGTGGACCACAGAGGAGATGGCGTCCTCTGTTGATCGGTAGTAGGTCTTGATCATAGGAGCTCAAAGACCTGATCGGGGTGTAGAGATGTAAAAGTTCTGAGATGTATACAGGTGCTCCCCGACTTACGAGCGAGTTCCGTTCCTACAAAGCACCCGTATGTCGAAAATGTGTACGTCGGAACACGAAACACGTGTCGTTCGTATGTCCGGATTTTCGGCCGTAAGTCGAAAATGTATGCTAGCGCTACTACGAACACCCGTTTTTCAACACAAACGTACATACTGGTTCATAAACATGCACAGAACTTTGTTTACAAACGGTTAGCTAACACACTTTCATCTAAAAACACCAGTGCTGTATTTTCTGTATGTTCTGTGCAACTTTACTGTTCGTTAGTCAGCTCGTAAGTCCGGAACGTCGTATGTCGATGACGTCGTAAGTCAGGGACCACCTGTATTGGTGTCTGTCCATGCAGAGCTCACCAAATCAAAAACAAATTCTTGAAATCCACTCGATAATGAACTGGGAGCCAACGAAGTTGCTTTAGAAGTAGAGTTATATGACATAATTTTGAAGATCCAGTCAGGAGACAGCAGCGTTCAGTACAGACTGCAACCGGTCTAGAGAGGTTTTGGTTAAACGTGTAAGCGCATTACAAACATCCAGGCAAGACTAAACAAAAACATGAATTAAGATTTCCAGTTCTGGATGAGAGACAGTACAGCTAAGCTTTACAATATTTCACAGATGGTAGAAACAGGAATGAGCCAGAGGCTTTAAATGATTTTCCAGTTTGAAACCTGAGTCAAAGGTTTCGATGTCTGACCTGTGGTGATATTAGTGAAACATGAAGACTGTGCACAGTACGTACAGTATTATGTACAGCGGTAGTATTTTGTATATTTTGAATGTAAACATAAACACGTTTTCTTTGTTACAAAGATTTGAGTTAACATCAGATTAAAACTATTTTAAAAAAGCCAATATACAGTATAAGGGAAAAAAATAGTTTGACAGAAAATATTGATAAAATACTTGTTTCGTTAATCGTTCATAATACAAATATAAAGAAACAACTTGTTTGTGGTGAGTTTTTTAGCCAGTGTTTCGTGTCCTTGAACAAAATAATTGTTATAACAAAGTCCTGACAAAGTGCACAAGTTTAAAGTGGGGCAAGAATATTTACAAAGCTGAGTTACAGTAAATTTTGGAGGAGGGGTATGTTCTGTGCGTGGTATGGTTTTTAAGTGCAAACAAGAGGGTGGCGAAAGGAGGAGACTGACGGGAAAAAGTTTTTAAAAAAAGTGTACAAACAAATCTCAGCTTTATATGAGTTTAAAGAACAGTTTGAGCAGAATCTGCTCTGAGGAAACATGGGGAGAGCTGGGGTGCAGCTCGCTTTCTTTGGACTGCTGCTGGCTTTGGCTGCTTCACAATCAAACAAGGTATTTTATTTTATTTTATAGCTTCTATGCTTGCTTTTATGTGTTATTAGTGTACTACAGCACTTTTGCCAATGATGTTTTTAAAGTGCTTTATACAAATATATTGTTTTGCATACGGCTCAACGGAAAGAACAAGAACTACATGAAAAAGAACTGTTGCTGAGTTATTTTTAACATTTTCATAAATGCCCGATGATTAACATTATTTTTAGTCTGCTTTAACATGTTTTTGCCAGTTGTGTCAAACTGAACTCTGTCTCAGTTTACCAGAACTTGGCCTTTGGCCTTTGTACCCTACATGTTATTTTAGGTTATCAATTTGTCCATCGAATCTGAGCTGTTATTGTTACTCTGGAGATAGAATACACTGAGAAAATGTGCAGTTACATTTGAGTATAGTAACGTTATTGTTACAAATTATCAAAATTACGTAACCTTTCTCATAATGACCAGGAGATCATAAAGTATAAGTAAATTAAAATCAAGAAATGAAAACGTAAGACAATGAACATATCAAATCAGGTAAAAGAAATAAATAAGATAAAGTAAAAATGCTTTTTGAAGTATTTTACAGTGTTAAAATCAATATCAAAGATCTTAAGAAGAAGAAGAAAAAAAGATCAATAGATTTTTAATGTATTTTTTTACTTTAGGGCTAATACGTATTCCTACGGATGCATCTTAGTAAATGTAATGTTAAAATACTGTTTCGAATGTTAGCACCATCCATCCATTCATTATCTTTTATCCACCATCCTTTTCGGGTTGTGGGCGTCACAGGTGCCCATATCCAGCAGTCACTGTAGAAAAAGGCGGGGAACACTGGACAGATCACAAGTCCATTACAGGGACACAGAGAGACTCTAAAGACACTCACAGTGTGATTATTAACTATACCATGTTTCTAAATAATACAAAAAAAGAGGAAACAAGCAAAACAAAGAGTGGTTTCTGCAGCTGCACCAAAAATATTTTACCCATCAATGCATCTTTGATCTTCTGGCTGTTAGCCAGATCTCCCAATATTTATTTGAATTTAGCTTCTGTGTTTGTTCAGGATGACTGGGACATTTACAGCTTTCACATCAACTCCACTGTCACCGGCCGATATGCCACCACCATCATCACAAGCCGTGTGGCCAACCGTATGGAGGAGTCCAAAGAAATTCAATTCCATGTTCAGATTCCCAAGAATGCCTTCATCAGTAAATTCAGAATGTATGTGAAGGAAAAAAGATCAATAAATTGAAAAATTATTAGTATTAATTGTGTATAAACAGTAATAAAACATTTCAAAATCGATCTTTGTGTTTGTTGTCTGCAGGTTTATAGACGGTCGGGTTTATGATGGAGTCGTAAAAACGAAGGAGCAGGCTCAGCAGCAGTACACGGAGGCTGTGTCTCGTGGTGAAAGTGCAGGCATTGTCAGGTAATAATGTTGATGGAATTTATTGCAGAGTTTAAAAAAAGATGATTTAGATGTTTCAAAGAGAAAACCATGTGGGTATTGACAGTGGGTCTTGAAGGGGAATGATTGGGAGGAAATCAAAAAAGGCGTTCAATACAGGATCAACTGGACTTTATTTGTTGCAGAAGCACGGGGCCGCGTAACTAGTTAACATGCCGGAGTAATTCCGATAACGAACGAGACTCCGGCATGTTAACTAGTTACGCGGCCCCGTGCTTCTGCAACAAATAAATAAAGTCCAGTTGATCCTGTATTGAACGCCTTTTTTGATTTCATCATGTCCTGGACGACTGAGAATCTTCACCAGCAGATTGGGAGGAACTAGCTCTCTAATCTCAACCCGATCAGTGTTTGCTTGTTGGATTTCTGTGCTTTTTCATTCATTCAACCTTTATTTATACAGGTTAATCCCACTGAGCACCAGGGACTCATTTACAAGAGAGTGTTAATCATGGTTTGTCCATCACAATTACCATGTTCAAAGTGGGTGTCCTTAAGTGCACTTGGTACCAGGACGCTCTAGGTAGTAGATCGATTATCGACTTTGTAGTCAGGTCACATGATTTGCTGCCATTTGTTTAGGAAACTTGGGTGAAAAGAGGAGCTGAGCTGTCAACTGATCACCTGATAGTGAATTGGATCAGATGGCGGGGGAAGATGGCCTTACCCTGTTGACACAAATGTGTAATAAGTATTTGTTGGGAATATCTCACAGAAGAACCTATATCAAAGAGATCTTCAACTCACACCTTTGGGAGAGCTTTAACCTCATCCCAGCTGAGGTTGGGGACATTGAGTCTGAGTGGGCCATGTTCCGTGCCTTAAAGGTGGCTGCCTTGAGCTGTGGTTGCAAGGTGGTTGGTGCTTTTTGCAGTGGCCATCTTCAAACTCTGTAGTGGACACACTGGGTTAGGGAGGCTGTCAAGTTGAAGAAGGAGACCTCAGAGGCAGCTGATGAGTACTGGAGGGCCAAGCAGACTGCCATCTTGGCTGTTGCTAAGGCAAAAACTGGGATGTGGTAGGAGATTTGTGAAGATTGTATAGGGGCTCTTGATCAGCTCCAAGGAGATTCTGGTAAACCATTAGGCAACTCAGGATGGAAAAGCAACACTTTTCTATCAATGAGTTAAGTGAAGATGGGGTGCTGTTGACCATAGCCATTTATGTCATTGGGAGGAAGAATACTTCTCGGACCTCATCTATCGCATGTCTTCTGTGGAGGAAGCTGTATATTGGGGCTTAGGAGTTGGTCTGTCCATAACCGTGGCTGAGTTAGCCGAGGTAGTCTTTTCCAGAGCAGCAGGGATCTGGGGGTGGACGAGATCTGCCCTGATTTATTTAAGACTCTGGATGTTGTGGGGTTGTCTTGGTTGACATACATTTGCAACATTGAGAGGACATTGGGGCCAGTGCCACTGGATAGGTGTACAGGGGTGGAGGTTCCCCTATTCAAAAAGGGGGAACATAGGGTGTATTACAATTATTGGGACATCACTCTCCATGGCCTCCTTGGTAAGGTTTATCCAAGGGTAATGGAGAAGCAATTCTGATCATTGGTTGAAACTCACATCCAGTAGGAACAATGCCGGTTCCACCCTGGCTGTGGAACACTGAACCTTCATTAGAGTTCTTGAGGGGTTATGAGAGTTTGTCCAACTACTCTCACATGTTTTGAGGATTCGGAGAAGGCATTCTACCATGTTCCTTGAGGTAAGCTTGGGAAGGTACTCGGAGAGTATGGCATTCGGAGCCTTTCACTATGGGCTGTTCCATCCCTGTACATGTGGTGCTGCCATAATTTAATTTGTATTGCCGGCAGGAAGTCGGATCCCTTCAGGGTGGGAGTTGGACTCCACCAGGGCTGCCTGTTGTCACCAATTCTGTTCATTGCTTTTTTGGACAGAATTTCGTGGTCTAGCCAGAAGGCAGAGGGAGTCCAGTTCTGTGGCCTCAGGATTCCATCTCTGCTGTTTGCGTATGACGTGGTCCTGTTGGTGTCATTGTGCCGTGACCTTCAGCTCTCACTGGAGCGGTTGACAGCCGAGTATGAAGCAGCTGGGATGAGAATCAGTAATGCTGAATCCTCACCAAACGCATCTTGCGCAGCTGAAGCAGCCACTTTACATTGAAAGTCTATGTGGCCGCGCATCTTGGAGCAGCGGGGCGTGACGCGGCGCATCTACAGCAGTTCAAGCAGCGCAGCAGAGCACAGCAGCTCCTTTTCACGCACGCGCGCGCCCAAAGCAGCCAAGCAACCAAGCAGCAGAAGCTAAAATATTCATGCTTTTGGCTGCTCGGCGCGGAGCAGCAACCACTCTGCTATGAGATGACGCAACGACGACGGGACTTTTTGTGGACTTTTTAAACTTACCTCGTCGAGCCTCCTTGAAGAAACCCGCCATCCGGTAAGAAACGTGGCTTTTTTACAGTAGCTGCTGTCTGCTCGAGCGTATGATCACCCCAAACATAAAAAAACGTTTTAATCTTAACAAAGACTTTTTGAGCTGCAGTTCGGCTCGTAAAAAACCCACTCAAATAGTAACGAGGCTCCCGTGAAGCTGATTTTATCTGCTCGGTGCACAGCAAAACAACACTATCTGACCGGGAAGGGAGCCACGCTGCTCCCACTGCGCGTCTGCAGTGGAAACAGACATCTGTTGACAAGCAGCAAACACGGTGCGTTGGGAGCTTTTGGATGCGTTCTGAGGACCAGGCATTACTCCAAATTTGTAGTTCAGATTTGGAGGTTCTGATTCAGCAACTCAGACTGAAGAAGTCTTTAGAATGAAAAATAAAACATTTCTACAAAGAAGAATTTGTCTAGGGGACCTGTCTCAGTCTTGGTAGATTTATCTAACTGCATTATTATGCATGCATCAGAACTTTATATTTGGAGTTTTTAATTCCGAATTTTTAGTTGATATTTTGTCCCTCTGTGAAATATACACTTTTATAAAAATGAACGGCTGTTCATTTTTTGTATGTGGACCCCACCAAAAAAATCAGTAAAGAATCAGTTTTATCTCATGGTGTCTCTGACCAGCACACTATCCCCAATTATTCCCCGGGCACTTTCAATAGCTGCCCACTGCACCACCTGGGGGTGGATGGGTTAAATGCAGAGAGCCAATTTTGCCGTTGTCATCATTGTATGTTCCAATATAACACATAACACATTATGATTATTTTATTTGTTTCCTCTATTGTATGATTATTTTATTTGTTTCCTCTATTGTATGTCATCATGGCATGCACCCTATCAAGTGCATGCCAAGTGTCCTTGGGTGTCCTGAAAGGCACTTTTAAATAAAATGATGATGACGATTATTATTATTATTATTATTTATCATTTACAGTGATACATGTTTTTCTTGCAGCTCTGTAGGGAGGACCATGGAAGAATTTAAAACTTCTGTAACTGTGGCAGCTCAGAAAAAGGTCACCTTTGAGCTCACTTATGAGGAACTACTGAAACGCACACTTGGAAAATATGAGCTGCTGATCCACGCTCGACCCATGCAGCCTGTCAAAGACTTCAAAGTTTGTTGTTCATTCAGGGAGACAGTATTTGTGATAGTAGCTTTCGCTCTGAAAACTACTAACATTTATTACATTTTACTCACTGACAGGTTGATGTGTATGTGTATGAAAAAGCTGGGATCAGTTTCATTGATGTGAAAGGAGGCCTGAGCACTAAAGCCCTGGCTGATGCCATCACCAAAACACATGCAGACAACAAGGTATGGCTTGAAATGAAGCTATGTTTCTGTTTTATGTTCATCTTCATTTTTCCAGTAAAAGTTTTTTTTGTATAATGAAGAGCCATTAGGTATCACATTAACCAGTGTTTAAGACTTAAACATATATATTTTAAGCTCTTTAACATGAGCTTTTTTTGTGGAGTGGTGGTCCAGAGTTTAGAGAAGGAGTGATGCGAAGATCATCACTACGACCCCCTGGTCTGACAACATGAAATGTGAGTGGGAAAGATGTAGCACCCTCGCCTGACTTCATGTTCAATAGCCCCATTCTGGGCCCTTGAGCAAGGCTCTTAACCCCCACTATCTACTTACCTGGGTGCCCGATGGCAGCTCTCTGTGCCACAGAGTGGGCTTTTGTGGCTTGCTGGTCTATGGTTGCATCAGGAAGGGCATCCAGCATAAAAACAACTGTCAAGTCTTGATCCAAGTTAGTTCTATGTTGCGGATCCTGAAGAAGGGAGCAGCTGAAAGCAGACAAATAATATGATTCCAAGTTTTATTCCCCAATCATTTTATTTGACAAATTGTATTTTATCCTGGTGATTATAGTGGAAAGATGTTTGATTAAAAATGACTTCTTTTTTTTTCTTCAAAATTCTGAAATCTGTTAAAAATCGTCTTTCAAGATTCAAGGGTGTATACAATCTGATTCATGTGGTTTGTAGGCCTGGGTGTATTTCTATCCAACTGTTGACCAGCAGAAAACTTGTGATAGTTGTGGAGAACAAGGTATGAATGGAGATCTGGTTATTGTTTATGATGTCAACAGAGATGCTGGACTGGGAGACATCAAGGTAAAACATTATTATTTTTTTTTTTTTACATCTGGTCATAATTTTCTTCTCAACAAACTTTTCATTTTAACTTTTGATTTTCTTAGACATCAGACGGATATTTTGTTCATCACTTTGCTCCATCTAATCTTCCTCGAATACCAAAAAACATTGTTTTTATTATTGACCAAAGTGGCTCGATGAGCGGCAGAAAAATCGAACAGGTGACGTTAATGAATTTATATGGTTATTTGTTATGGTACATATAAGATCACACTTAAAACAAACACAGTGTCATTGTTTCTTTCCTCAATAACTGTTTTATTTCTTTCATACAGACTCGAATTGCTTTGATCCATATTTTGAATGACCTGTCTGAAGACGACTTCTTTGGTGTTTTAACGTTTGATAGCCAAATTTTCCATTGGAAACGTGAACTTGTTCAGGCCACCAGTGTCAATTTGGAGGGAGCTAAGGAATTTGCAAAGAATATAAGGGACAGAGGAGGTAAGCCTATTTTAAAGAGTTGCATTGTGAATACCTGGCAACAGGATGGCACTAAAATATCTGAAATTTTTTCAGCTACAGACATTAATGCTGCAGTGCTAGCTGGAGCACACATGCTGAATGAACACCCCCGAGAAGGTTCAGCATCTATCCTGATCCTTCTCACAGATGGAGACCCAACTGCAGGTAGACTAAGATACACCTGTACACACTGAATATTGGAAACCTCAAAAAATATTCACACCCAAAACAATAGTAATTACATTTAAAAAGCAAGTTCCCTAAAAAATAAAGCTTTAAATAAGGCTCTTAAAATGAAACATTTACTCCATGTCAGCGAATATTTTAAACAATCCAAAAAAGACATCCCATAAGACATGCCTCTTTCTTGTCTTTGCAGGGGAGACAAACCTTGAGGTCATACAGTCAAATGTAAGACGGGCCATTGCAGGAAAGTTCCCACTCTACTGTCTTGGTTTTGGGTTTGATGTCAAGTTTGAGTTCCTTGAGAAAATGTCACTGGAGAACAATGGTGTGGCGAGACGGATTTATGAAGACTCTGATGCTGATTTACAGCTGACGGTATTTTCCTACACATCATTTGTGCTTTTTTACTTATTGTTTTGCTGCATCCACCCACACAAAAACCTGTTTGAGCATGAAGAGTTTAAACCATCCATAATGTGTCATCACTGTATGTTAACAGGGTTTCTATGAAGAAGTTGCCACTCCTCTATTGACAGATGTGACAATGATCTATATTGGAGGAACCAACCTGACCCAAACTAATTTCAGTCAGTATTATAATGGCTCTGAGATTGTGGTGGCCGGTGAGATCATCAACAATGACATTGAAACCTTCAGTCCACAAGTTGTGGCCATTTCAGTAAGAATCGTTCCTGAAATCACAAAATATTTTTTACATTATTAAAACTCCTTGTATACTGACATTACACTGTTCTTTACATTATAACAGAATAGAAGAAAAATGAAATTTTCTGACACCAGCACCCCTGTGGAGCCCTCTGCTGAAACAGTGACTGGAGGTCTCCTTCAGAGGGTTTGGGCCTACCTCACAGTTAAGCAGTTACTGGAGAAAGAGTAAGTACGATATGGACCAACCCTCACTGGCCACTTTGTTAGGATTACCTTGCCAATTGTTGGTGTTGTAGCGTGTGAAGAAGGAGAAACAAACTGATCTGCAAGCAGTTGCCTTTAATCCTTCGAGCGTCAAAACCAGTTACAGAATGAATGAATGAACACACGAACACTTCTTCTTCTTCACCTGGTAAAACCTGGGGAGCACCTCGCTGGCTCCTCCTACTGGGTGAGAGAGAGATGAGGCCACATGCCTCACCAACACACCACACAGCCCCCCCCCGAACACCCAGAAGGGCAAATACAAAACATATCAGTCTCTCACAGGGGCCCTAATCAACCTGCCGAACCGACTGCGTCGACTCGGGGGCGGAGAAACGGCTGGCACCCGTGCAGGAACAACATTTTGTGCCACAGGGGGAGGAACACAGTTGGGGGGAGAAAACGGAAGATGGGGTCGAGCAGGAGGGCGGCCGCGTCTAGGAACCTGAGCCGGCAACACCTCATCATCAGCCAACACATAGGCTGGCTTCAGGCGGTCCACTGTAACCAGCTCTCTACGCCCACCCATGTCTAAAACAAAACTTTTCGCGCCCCTTTCGAGCACCCGAAACGGCCCGTCATACGGAGGCTGGAGGGGCGAACGGTGGGCGTCACGTCGCACAAAAACAAAACGGGCAGACTGGAGTGCAGTGGGCACAAACGCCTGCGGGAAACAATGGTGCACAGGACCCGGAACCAAAAGACCACTCTGCGAATAGGGGTCCACCGCTTCGGGGAACCGTGGAGCGGCAGCGTCTAACAAAAACTCCCCTGGGATTCGTACAGGCTGACCAAAAACCAACTCGGCTGATGAAGCGTTGAGGTCCTCCTTAGGAGCTGATCGCAACCCAAGCAGCACCCACGGCAAACGCTCCACCCAGCCAACGTCTGTTAGCGCAGCACGTAACGCCGCCTTAAGAGACCGATGGAAACGTTCAACCAACCCGTTAGCCTGAGGGTGGTAGGCGGTAGTGCGATGCACCTGCACCCCCAAGGAGCGCGCCATCTCGGACCAGAGCCCTGAAATAAACTGGGGACCTCTGTCTGAAGTGATGTCCGAGGGCACACCAAAACGGGCAACCCAAGTGGAGAGGAACGCACCAGCCACGTCGGAGGTAGTTGTGGAAGAAAGAGGAACGACCTCCGGCCACCTGGTTGTGCGGTCGACCACTGTAAGCAGGTGTGTGAAACCCCGTGATGGGGGCAGGGGACCAACTAAGTCCACATGCACGTGGTCAAAACGCTTGGCTGGAATGGGAAATGGTTCCAGTGGTGCCTTAGTGTGCCGGTGCACCTTGGCACGCTGACAAGCCACGCAAGCCGCTGCCCAACTCCTCACCTCTCTGCGTAAACCAGGCCACACAAAACGTGCGCTGACTAGTTTCACAGACGCGCGCACACCTGGGTGCGAGAGAGAGTGGACAGAGTCAAAAATGCGGCGGCGCCAACCTGATGGAACCACTGGGCGTGTCCGGCCTGTGGAAACGTCACACAGGATCAAAGGACCGCCCTCTCCCAATTTGACCTCCTCTAGCTTAAGCCCTGAAACGCCGGCACGAAGGGCAGTTATATCAGCGTCTCCCGGTTGGTCAGCGGCCATGGCAGAAAAATCTACCCCGAGGAGCACAGGACAAACGAGCACCCGTGACAGACAGTCTGCCACTGAGTTGGATTTTCCAGCCACATGGCGGACGTCCGTTGTAAACTCTGAAATGGCCGCCAAGTGCCGTTGCTGACGTGCTGACCAGGGCTCCGAAACTTTAGACATTGCAAACGTGAGTGGTTTGTGGTCCACATAAGCCGTAAATGAACGACCCTCCAGCAAAAAACGAAAATGCCGTGTAGCTAAGAATAGCGCCAACAACTCGCGGTCAAAAACGCTGTACTTGCGCTCGCAGTCCCGCAATTTACGGCTGAAAAATGCCAACGGCTGCCATGCGTCGCCAACGCGTTGCTCTACAACGGCCCCCACAGCTATATCCGAAGCATCAGTTGTCAACGCAATCGGGGCCTCTGAATCTGGATGGGCTAGGAGTGCCGCACTAGCTAACGCGGACTTAGCACCATCAAAAGCAGTGATCCGGTCCGGGGTCCAAACCACTGTGTCAGTCGCCTTCCTCGAGCGCAGGGCCTCGTAGAGAGGCTGCAGGAGATGGGCTGCATTGGGAATGAACCTGTTGTAAAAGTTCACCATGCCCAAAAACTCCTGCAACTTTTTAACCACCAGAGGACGTGGGAACTCTGCCACCGCCTGCACCTTGGCAGGCAATGGAACTGCACCCTGCGCGGAAATTCGATGACCTAAAAAATCGATCACCGGTAAACCAAACTGGCACTTAACCGGATTAATGATCAAGCCATGTGCATCCAAGCGCTGAAAATTTTCTTTCAGGTGCAACAGGTGCTCCTCGGTTGACGAGCTGGCCACCAAAATGTCGTCCAGATAGACAAACACAAAATCGAGGCCACGTAACACGGAGTCCATCAGCCTTTGAAAAGTCTGTGCTGCCCCCTTTAGTCCAAACGGCATGCGGAGGAACTCAAAAAGCCCAAAGGGGGTGATTACTGCAGTTTTAGGTACATCGCTGGACTGCACTGGGACTTGATGGTAGCCGCGCACCAGATCCACCTTAGAAAAAATGGAAGCACCCGACAACCGAACAGAAAAGTCCTGAATGTGCGGAATGGGGTAGCGATCAGGCGTCGTCACGTTATTTAAACGGCGAAAATCGCCACATGGGCGCCACGACCCGTCTGCTTTTGGTACCATGTGAAGGGGGGAGGCCCACGGGCTGTTAGAGCGTCTAACAATACCCAACCTCTCCATGGTACCAAACTCCTCTTTAGCGATGGCCAGTTTAACAGCGTCGAGGCGGCGTGCACGTGCGAAAACGGGCGGTCCCGTAGTAGGGATGAAATGCTCGACCCCGTGTTTAGTTTCTGAAGAGGAAAAAGCAGGTGTAGTTAAAGAGGGGAATTCTGCCAACAAACCTTGAAAAACATCTCCTGAAACTAAAACATTAGCATGAGTTAGCGGCCCAGCCCCCCCAGACACACATGGGAAAGTTGCAAAAGTTACAGCGTCAATAAGTCTGCGGTTAGCAACATCTACTAACAGTCCATGAGCACATAAAAAATCTGCACCGATAATAGGAACAGTCACTGAGGCAACAACAAAGTCCCACTCGAACTCACGACCATGGAAAGAAACTGTTGCCCGTCTAGTGCCAAAAGTTCCAATGGGAGAACCGTTAGCAGCAGTTAGCAGTGGGCCACTGCCTCGGCTTGCTAATTCAGGTCCAACAGGGTGGACTAAACTCTTCTGGGAGCCAGAGTCAACCAGAAAACGACGTCCTGACAGGGAGTCTGTGACAAAGAGCAGCTCACCTCGCTCGCCAGCGCCCACAGCTGCTACTGAGCGCCGGCTTCCTCGTTTCCCGACACCCATGCACATGGTGGGATGCAGCGCTTAGCTTTGTTTGCGAACCTCCGGTGGTAGAAACAAAGGGAGCTCCCCCGCCGAGTTCGCGCGCCAACAGCTGAAACCGCCGCTGGCTCCTCCATCTCCACCGTCTGCTCCGGCTCCACCGATGTACTCTGCACCGCGAACCGTCTGGTAGCCAGCAGGACCCGGTCCGCCTCCTCCGCCAAACCCCGGTAATCACCGGTAGATAAACAAGGGGAATTGGCCAAAGTAGCCCTCACTTGCGACGGAAGCTGGCGCAGGAAAATGTGAGGGAAAAGGAAACCCCCGTCGTCTGAACCAAGTAGCGACAGCATTTTGTCCATCATGTTCACAGCCGTGCCGTCACCCAAACCCGGCAGCGATAGCAGTTTATCAGCCCTCTCAGTTGAAGTCAAAGTGTACCTTCGAAGCAGAAACTCTTTGAGGGCGCCATATTTGCCCACGTGTGGCGGGTCGCGCAGCAGCGGCATGGCTTTGCGGGTGGACTGCTGATCCAGAGCCGACACGACCAAGAAGTACCTGGTTTCATCTGCGTTCACGCCTCGGAGGCGAAAGAGTGCCTCGATGTGCTGGAACCACGAAACCGGGTCACTCTGCCAGAACTCCGGGAGCTTAACACTCGCTGCGGGAGCAAAGTCGGCTGGGTTCGGCTGCAACAGCTGGGCAGACGTCGCGGCGGCGGGGTCCGAAGAAGAAACAACATCCTCGTTTGGTTCTGACATATTTCACGTCAGGTCACCAACTGTAGCGTGTGAAGAAGGAGAAACAAACTGATCTGCAAGCAGTTGCCTTTAATCCTTCGAGCGTCAAAACCAGTTACAGAATGAATGAATGAACACACGAACACTTCTTCTTCATCACCTGGTAAAACCTGGGGAGCACCTCGCTGGCTCCTCCTACTGGGTGAGAGAGAGATGAGGCCACATGCCTCCCAACACACCACA
>JBBPBX010081768.1:0-15877 GCA_038048925.1 Garcialebias charrua | reverse complement strand
GTTTCTTTGCACATGCAGCCACTGTTCAAAGAAGAGGCTTGGCCATTTGTTCTTGGGCCTACGTCTAAAGCTGGTTGATCAACTGAATTTAAGCCTCTTGAGCGAAACCTGCTGACACATGTGCCCCAGTCCTTTTGTTCACAGACAGACCCAGTAACCCCCTCTGATCTGCAGCTCAACATAACCCTGACTTCATGAATGTCATCAGATAAAATCGTGCAGAGATTGCCCACCCTAAAGGTTTTTTCTGCTTTTTTTTTTTACACACCCATGTGTGCAACAGTGAGGCTGAGGGCTCAGCTCTTTCTCACCGCTAGTAGTTGTTAGGGTATAGTGTGAGCACTTAATTATTTAAAGGACAGTTGATCTGATTCATTGGATTAATAATAGATTAATATGATGAAAAAAGCTCTCAGCTCTAGGGCGGATAAAAGCTGTTATGTAATTAGTGCCAGTGAGATGGATTCAGTTTATTTAAATAGCTCCAAGCCACAAGAGAAGTCATCTCAGGGCACTGAACAGAAACATTCACATATTATAAAAGCCAATTAGTAAACGTTATCTATCTAAGGTAGCCAGCAGATCGTGTTGAATCTTCATTTCGTTGCAGTCTCCCATCCGGAGCGAGCACAAAGGCAACAGTGGAAAGGAAAAACTCCCTTTTAACAGGAAGAAACCTCCAGCAGAACCAGGCTCAGGATGGGCGTCCATCTGCTTCGAGTGGTTGTGTTTGAGAGGAACAGGAAGGAGAAACAAACAGAATGGCTGGTCCAGGTGGACTTCCTATAGGATAGGAAAAAAAAAAGTGATAGTCAGTGAAATTCATGTCAGGGAAATTCTACCATTGCTTTCATCATTCTTTAGTTTGTAGCAAGTCACTCTTGTAAATGAGTCCACGAGGCTCAATGAGATTTACCTGACTAAATAAAGGTTGAATGAATGGTAGAAATAATTACAGATACAAACAGGTAGAGTACAGTAAGTAAAGACAGCAGCAGAGTGAGGAAATGTGGTCAGTTTGTAGTCTGTAAGCCTATAGCAGCGTAATAAGGGACAGCTCAGGAAACCCCAGCCGACCCTAACTTTAGGATATATCAAAAAGGAAAGACTTAAGGCTAATCTTAAAAGTAGACAAGGTGTCAGCCTCATGGACAGAAACTGGAAGATGGTTCCACAAGAGAAGAGCCTGAGAACTAAAAGCTCTTCTTCCCATTCTACTTTTGGAAACTCTAGGAACCACAAGTAAACCTGCAGTCTGAGAGCGAAGTGCTCTGTTAGGGAAGCATGGAACAATAAGATTTGTAATACATGTATAAGATAACTGGATAACAGTACATCTTTGTTATCATTTGGGGCGGCTGTGGATGAGTGGTTAGTGCAGTCCTCCTCCAATGCAAGAGTTGGGGGTTCGATTCCACCAGCAGTCATATACCGAAGTGTCCCTGGACAAGACACTGAACCCCTCTGTCTCTGATGTGTGTCCCCTCGGTGTATGAATGTGATCTAAAGAACTGATTAGTCTTTGAATAGATCTAGTAGAGTGTTGTATGAATGGATAAATGAGGACGTAGATTGTAGTGTAAAGCACTTTGAGTATCTGGCGGCGTAATATTTACTCCATTTACCATTACTGTATATTACCTGCTTACAATTTATATTACACATCTTTCTGTCTATTTATAAAGGATGAAGTTGGGAAAACCGCATCTATTCCTTTATTATGAACGGCTACTTCTTATAAATGCAGACTGGAGCAGATCCAGTTTTGTTTGTTTGTTTGTTTGTTTGTTTGTTTGTTTGTTTGTTTGGAACTGTGCTGAGAAAGGTTCAGTCAGGGTTTAGTCTACACCGGTGGTTCTTAAAGTTGGGGTCAGGAGAGCCCATTGTTTGTTGTTAAAGTGAGTACTGTAGTCTCGTGATGAGATCCAGTAATCAAGTAAAATGTTAAGATGAATGCTAGTATTTTTTTCCCCAATAATTGTTGTAACGTATAAAACATAGCTGTCATAAATAGATGAAAATTCTCTGACAGTTTGTAATGATATTTTATATTTGTTTAAGTGACTTCTCAGCAGCGTTTCTAGTTTACATCAGTGATGGGGTACATATTATTGACAGAGTGATCCTGTTTTTTTGTTTGTTTTCTTCTTCATTGTTGTGAGTTGAAACCAGCAGGACCCAGTCTGAAAGCACTGCCGAGTTACATTTGTGGAACCAGAGTCTGTGCACTAGCGATGGAGGGGCTTTAAGTCTTACCTACTCCCCCGCAACAGTCATGGTGGTACATGACCCTTTTACAGTAACTAAAGCTAAAAGGATTAGAAAAAATATGTTTTACCAAACAGCAACAGAACTGTATATCAACAAAAGTCAACACTTGAAAACAGTTATCTGAGATTTTTTTTTTAACGATTATCTTAACAAGGGCAGTGTGTTGTTATTTTACATGGGGGAGCAGGGCTTAAAAATCATATTGGAACCAGCCATCAAGAAGGCTGATCCTGATCTGGCTTCAAATTCCAGGTTCCCATCAGATGTATAATGCTTGTACATCCACTAAAACAACTACTTCTAGCTGCAGCAATATACAGTATATGTTGCTGTGTATTGAATGATCCTATAACTGACTGTTTTTATTAAATATATCACTCACTTGTTGATGTGAACAACTTTTTTCATAGCTCATCTGTCTCACTTGTTAGCTTGTGCCAAATGCAGTTCCATTAAACGTTTGCAAATTTTCTGCAAAAGAACTCATCTGTTCTACCTGAAGACACGTTCAAGGTGTTTAAACTGCACTAACGTTGCAACTTGCATGTTAGCGCATGCAGTGAATTAATGAAAGTTTTATACTTTTAGGCCTTGTCTACACTACTCCAATTATAGTTTTTTTAATTGAGATTTTCTATGGTGTTTACACCGTTCATGCATATATAAGTACAGTTTCTTGTGAGAAAAACTGATTTTAAATAATGCTTTCTAAACCCCGTTGAAGTATTTAGCTATCAAAAAGTGATGACAGCTTTTTTTCCCACATGTCCACCTTCAGTTTATACCCTAGAAACCAACAGAACGTTGTAAACAAATTGGTCATTTTTTGTGTGTGTCTTTGTTCACACTGATTCTGTCGCATTTACGTCAAAAATTGTCATTTATTAAAAACAGAATACATTTAACCAATTGTTTTTTTGTTTTGTTTTTTTGAATGTCCAGAGGACCAGACTTAGCTGTTTTAGACATTTAACCAAGTTAAAATACTATTTCTTTGTGTTTTTATATGTGCTTAATTTGGGGGTTTATGCCACTTTGTGGCAAGGTGTACATATTTCATCATTTTTGTTATTATTATTATAATTTTTGTTACAATTTTTTTTATTCACATGGATGAAAAAACATTAGTTTGAAAACATAGAGTCCTTTAAACTGGGTTTGATAGAAAGTTTTGGTACCAAAAGATCAAACTCTCCTGATCTTAATATGCACAAAGCTAACATGCAGTAAGACTAGAATGCACTCCAACTAGAGAAGTACAGCTTTCTGTAGCTAATTGTCACTCTGACAGGGTGTCCATAGCAGGTAATTTAATTTGTCTGTCTCTCGTTGACTATTCTTTCTCTCCTCACCACAGAATAATCAAGACCAAAGGGAGAGGAGTCATGGAGGTTGTAACACATTTTGCGAATGACACTGTAGAGTTTTACAAATGGAGCCTTACTATAGCAGGTAAGCTGAGTTCACTTCACACACACACACACACACACACACACACACACACACACACACACACACAAGGACACACACTAGAAAATTATATTTATTTAATACTTGTATCAATAAATAAAACCTGTAATACCAAAAAGACAATACAGTAGCTACATTTTCTCTTCCTTGAGGACTGTATTATGTGTTGTCATCATTGTATGTTTCCATACAATGGCAAAATTGGTTCTCTGCATTTAACCCATCGCACCTGGGATGCACCCAGATAATAATAATAATAATAATAATAATAATAATAATAATAATAATAATAATACATTTTATTTGTAGGCGCCTTTCTTGGCACTCAAGGTCACCTTACATTGTCAATCATAAAAAATAAAATAAAAATAAACCAGACACATTCTAAACATAGAAAAACAAGTAAAATGAATTAAAAAAATATATATTAAAAAAATATATATATATATATAAAAAAAATAAGACAATGCAGTTGTTATCATGCATAGGCTACTTTAAACAGGTGAGTTTTGAGTTTGACTTTGAAATGTGGCAATGAGTCTGTGTTGCGAATATCAGGTGGGAGTGAGTTCCAGAGCTGTCCATAGTAACAAGACGGGCAATGGGAACAATGAGCTGTATGGAAGAAGAGGATCTGAGGGTACGAGCAGGTGTAGCAATGTGAATAATGTCTGAAAGGTATGGAGGAGCAAGGTTGTAGACAGCTTTGAATGTAAGGAGGAGTATTTTGTAATTGATGCGATATGGGATGGGAAGCCAATGAAGCTGTTTTAAAACTGGTGTGATGTGATGGATTGAGGGGGTCCGTGTAATGATACGGGCAGCTGAATTTTGGACCAGTTGTAATTTACGAAGGGTTTTCTGGGGTAGGCCAAAAAGAAGAGAATTACAATAATCTAAACGAGAGGTGACTAGACTGTGAACCAGAACAGCAGTAGATGGGGCATTGGGCAGCTATGTGGGCGCAATTGGGGATTGGGTTTCTTGCTCAGAGGCACTATGACATGTGGGAGTGGCTGGGGATTGAGCCTGGGACTTTCAGGTCCCGAGTCAGCTGCCCTGCCTCTACCCCATCTCAACCCCCAGAAAGGAATTTTACTTTTTATTTCCAGTAAGGACATCATTTTTTTTCTCTTTCTGACTCAGGATTCCCAACAACCTTTGAAATCAGGAAAAACCTGGAAAATTACTTTCATTTTTTCAGACAGGGAAAACAGGGAGCTTGAGAAAAATATTAAAAAATCTGTGAAAACTCAGGGAATTTGAACATTGATCTGCTAATTAAAAGATGCAACAAAGTTCTGTCAGGTCGTACATAGACATAGATATTAGGGATGTGGCCGATCCGATCCAGTATCGGTATCCGATACAAGCATACCGTAATTTAAGTATCGGATTTTCCGATCCAACCTGCCGATATTTCTGATCCAGCTTCAAAGAGCGCATGTGTTCCACCACATTCTGTGACTGCCGTCTTAACATTGTGTGAGTTAAAGAGCGACTAAACTCAAAATTAAAGACCGTGTAAAGTGAATTTCAACATTTTCTTCAATAAACATTATAAATGTCATAATTGTAATCTTGTAAATGAGTAAAAAGTCTCAAAATTGTAGCTCAATTAATTTTGGAGTTATAGAGCAAACTGTGTATAAAGATATTTCTGTTTCAGGATTTTTTAGGCGTGTTTTAAATGTGACCGCGTTTCGTCACGCGGTCTTCTTAAGTATAGCCCCACCCCCTGCAGCTCCAGCCGTATAAATTCGCCTCGGTGGAGCCGTTCACTCGCGAATCGCAGATAGCATCAGATAGCAATAGCATAGATATTTTGTTCATTGTTAGCTAGCTAATCAATTATGCCTCGTTCGTGCATCTTCCCTGGATGTCGCAATGGTCAGGGCACCCGTACAAATCATAACATGTTTTTATACCGCGTGGTTTTATACCGAGTATCTGTAATGCCTGGATAGGTCAATGGATAAAGCGCTTGCCTTCCGTCCCAAACCCCACGGGTTCAATTCCCGCATGGTACAACTCTTTTTTTTTTTTTTTATTCATTCCAGATTAAAAACACACAAGAAAACTATTTACAAAAACAGCGTAACTCTTGGAAAAAGTAGCTGCTGTTACAGACAGAACTCAGATAAAAACAGAGCAGGTTTACTGGCTCTGCTGTCTGCCTCTCCACACACAGCTCAGCTGCAGGCCGCAGTACTGCGCTGAAACCACGCCCACGCGCTGACACGCCCCCACAGTTTCAGACCAAGGGAAAATTATGTTTTTTCATGATTTTTGAGACTTAATTTTATAAGGAAAACAATGTTTTTAATCAGTCAGATTTATATGGGTGATTAATAACACATATTTATGCCATGTGACAAACTAAAAACACACATTTAATTTCACTTTACACGGTCTTTAACTTTTTTATCTGATAAACTCCCTAGAATGTGGCTAAAATGTTGTATAGCACTATGTCTGTGTTAATTTTCATATATTTGTGCGTATTAGTTTAAATCAGCAATATTTGGTCTAAAAATGTGTTTACGGTAACCCTATGGGTTGAACAGAGGAATTGCACCTTAATTTTCTTACTGGTCCAGGATTCTCACTGTGACGTGTTTTCTCACTCTGTCGTCACGAAAGTGGTTCAAGCAGAGCCAATCCCCTGCAGAGATGAGAAGGTCCTCGCTGCAGTTCATACCTTATATGGAAGTGGTACATTGCACACCGGAAAAGTACTGCAACAAAGCATATTATCGTTTTGGAATGGCACTAGTTATTATATCAACTTATTTATTTTAAGAATACTTTTCACTTCATCAAAACTATTTGGTTGTATTTGTTTTCTTATTGTGCGATGGACGAGTGATGCATGAATGCCAAGTTGGGGCAGTGGTGGTGGTGCAGGTTTGGGATCCGGAAGACCCAGGTTCAATCCCCGGTCACGGAATACCTTGTGGTATTATTTTCATTTTTTTAGGCCTTTTGTTTTGGATAGATCGGGTGAGAATAGATAAATACATCTACATAATTATTCTTTGTTGTTGCTTGCTGTAAGTTGTTTGCTAGAGTTTTGGTTTGTTTTAGTTTGTTGCTAGAGGGGGCGTGAACGCAGCACAACCACCCACCTCCTCCCCTCCTTGTCTCTCGACACTCCCATTTTCATGGGGATTTTGAATCTGGTCTGGGGGCGGGGCTACCGTTTCACAGTGGGTTGAGTGCTTCTTTAAACCCAATGAAGACACTCTGGGCCTCACAACAGGACACACCCAAACTTTAATAGCGCACAAGAGGCAGGTCTATATCACAGACGTCCTTCTCACTCATGGTGCAGCTGGAAAACAAAAAACCGCTAAGCATTATGGGAAAGACAACACAGTCCACTCCCCTTAACCACTACGGGAGTGGATTTTGTTGTCTTTCCCATAATGCTTAGCGTTTTTTTAGTTTTCCAGCTGCACTATGCACATAATGCACACTAAGCATTATGGGAAAGACAACAGAGTCCACTCCCCTTAACCGCTACGGGAATGGATTTTCTTGGATTTTCTTGTCTTTCTCATAATGCTTAGCGGTATTTTAGTTTTCCAGCTGCACCATGTGAGAAGGATGTCTGTGATATAGGCATGCCTCTTGTGTGCTGTTAAAGTTTAGGTGTTTAATGTTGTGAGGCCCAGAGTGTCTTCATAGGGTTTAACTCACACAATGTTAAGACAGTAGTCGCCGTTCAAAAAATTCATTATTACAGCCTCATATACCTGAACGGTATCGGATCGGGAAAGTATCGGTATCGGTCGATACCCAGATTTAAGTATCGGATCGGAAGTAAGTAATGTGGATCGGTGCATCCCTAGATATACATTTATATATACTGTATCATACATGATACAGCCACATAGTGCAGCAGCAATAAACATAATAGCTGCCACAATCTATTATTAGTCATATTAGTTGTCACAGATGTGGCTTGGTGCAAAGTTATTGCCAGTTGTTCAGTATTTTTATAGAGATTTCAGTAATCTGACGGCTTGTAGATAATATCTGACTTTGAGTATTTTCGTACACAATGGCAGACTCCTGTATCATCTGCCTGGGGGTAGTAGACAGAAGAGTGTTGTGCTGGGTGGGTGTGGTCCTTAATGATGCAGCGTGCTTTACGCAGACATCGGCTGTGATAGATAATGTATGGATTATGATAAAAGATAATGGATTGATGGATAGAATTTGATCAATATTTCATACTGGACTGGGACATCCCTACAAAAATCAAACAAAACAAACAAGAGCTCAGGTATCTTCTGAATTTTCTTCTTACAGTTTACATATTTTCTTTAACCTGGATTATTGAGCATGAACTTTGATGTTTTGAACCACTTTAGCTATGGCTGTCTCATAGGAGTCAATGGGGGAGAGTGTGGGCCCCAGAAACCATCTTATCACCAGCAAACTGGTTGGCCCACTATGTGTGTGTGCTGCTTGTGGGACTGAATTTGTTTGTGGCTCCTTAATGAAGTCCTTTGGATGAAGGAGGAAATGTGTCAACAAAACAAAAAAGAAACCATCCAGATGACCTGACTGAACTTTGTTGGATATTTTACCTGGATTATTGAGCATAAACTTTGATCATTAAAAGATGATCTTTCAGAGGATGTATTGTGTACATGCATTTCTGCTAGTATTCTATTATCGTTGAGGCCATTTTTTGCTCCTACTGTGTACACAGAACATCCTTACTGACTGGATATGATGGTTTTCTTGTTTCTGATATTATAAAATGTAATTACCGGTAGTTATTGGGAATGATTGCCATATGCACACAATGGAGGCTATACTTCCTGTCATCTTTAAAGGTAACTCTGCTCTACTCGCCACCTAAGATGCTAGGTTCTGAGCATTTCATGGGACTGAAATATCTCCGTGGATTTCAGGACCACTCGGGGAAGAATCAAGGAATTTTGTTTTCATGAAATGCTAGGACTCATGTCAAAGACTTAAAGCGAATAAGCATTCACACTTGTTAACACAAAGCAAACCTACAAAAACTATTGTTTAAAAAGGACCAGACGTTTTGTTTATCCACGTGAGAAACTATAACTGATGGGGTTTACCAAGTGTTTAAAATGGAATGAGTTTAACTGTCAGCCATTATTACCTCCAGACAAAAGGGTGGAGAACTGGCCGATGATGTCGTCCCCCTTTTCCACCCTGGCCATCAGCTGCCTGTACTTGATCTTTCTCTGGGTGGGGCCTAAATACATGCAGGACCGCCAGCCCTACATACTCAGAAGAACCCTCATAGTCTACAACTTCAGCATGGTGGTCCTCAACTTCTACATCGCCAAAGAGGTCAGTGCTGTGTGGACTCAAGCATGATGGGTAGCTGATAGTAGATTAACATTTGATCAACTGGACCAAACACCTGTCTTGGCAGCTTGTTACATAAATGTCTTGCAGACTACAAGAGCTATTGAGTGGTAAAAATACAAAAGATTTTAACTAAACCTCCACTTTTTCAAATTTTATTGATTATAAAATGAAAAGACACACTGAATGAGTGGTTCAAACTGATCTCATAACAGTTTTATTTTGCTCGTCAAGACCAAACCACTGTCTGTCCCACAAAAATCACATGTTGCTTTATGAAGGACTAACTTCTTTATTTCATGATTGTTTTTACCTCTTTGGTTTGAAGTCAGCAAGCATTTGACTTGTTTCTGAACTGTTCCTATGAACTCCCAGTTTTATCCTCATAGGTTCTTACCCTGCTCCTTCAACATCGCCTCACTTAATTTTACATTTCCTCATGGCTTTTCTGGTTGATCTTTCCAAATCAGGAGTTTTCTCAGTTTTGATCTAGCCTGGCCCTCGCCTTCCTGCACAGCTCCGCTCAATTCTCATTTCCCTTCACTGCACAGTCTGGGACTTCTCCCATTAACAACGATTTCTCCGGTAGATTTTTGTTCGGACCAATCAGAGAATGGTAAATGGTAAATGGTAAATGGAGCTTATTTATATAGCGCTTTCCAGCCCCCTGTGAGGAGCCCCAAAGCGCTTTACAATACCAGCCATCCACCCATTCATTCAGACATTCATACACCGGTAGTGGTAGCCTGCCTTGCAAGGCGCCATCCAGACCTACCGGGAGCAACTCGGGGTTAAGTGTCTTGCCCAGGGACACACAACACATGGTGGGCGGATGCGGGATTCGAACCTCCAACCTTCCGATCAGGGGTCGACTGCCATTACCACTACACCACGGTCGCCCACAGAACAGAAGGGGCGGAGTTTTTGGCCCCTAACCCACGCCCCCACCTGTCCCAGCGCAGCCAGCAGCGAGCATTCGCATGTTCTCATTCAAAGCGATGCAAAGCGATGCAGGACTGTTTTATATGTGACACAAATTTATTAATTTCCCCTTCTTAATCCCTTATCTGGAGTTTTCTTTTGTTTTTTTTCCCAAAAGTCAAGTAATCGCTCCCTCCTCCTTCTCCTCCACCCTCCGTTGAGTGAAATGAACAAGGAGGAAATGGCTGAGGTTGTCACGAGAATTAAACTCGGGTTTTACGTTGCTGACCGAGTCCCATCAGATTTTCTGGTCTTTTGGTGAGCTGGACCAGCGATCCATGGTTTTATTTTATTTTATTAAAATGTTTTATTAACATATAAACACAGAATTTGCGCAGCGAGAGAAAAGCTGCAGGAGGCGGAGCAGTTGTCAGTCAAGTTCACCAGTGCACGGGGGGTGGCTCTGAGGGGAGGGAGCAGAATGCTTTCCCTGTTCAAAATATCCAATGGTTTTGTTCCTCAGCAGAGGCCAACGCCTCCAGCAAGAATCGTTTCTCTATGGAAAAAGTCCAGACCCTTGTCTGAAGCGAAGTGAAGGACAAGGGTCTGGTTTTAACCAGGCTAGTTTTGATCTAGCTTTGCTCTTTTTTTCAGCTCCTGCTAGCATCGAGAGCTGCTGGGTACAGCTACCTATGTCAACCTGTCAACTACTCAAACGATGTCAACGAAGTCAGGGTAAGCTCCTCACACACACACACCACCAAGCCAATATATGAGAAATGTCTATTTATTCAACAAATTGGTGCTTAGACCTTCTCTAATCACATACACAGAAGTGAGGCTTTCCCGAGTCTGACAGGCGTGATGCTATAATCTTGTTGCTGGCTTTAAGAAGCTCGCTAATGCTGTTGTGCATTGTAGTAGGAGAAACAAAGAGATGAGAGCCCAACTTCTTTTTTTTTCCTCAGCTGGTTTTGGTTTACAGAGGGTGTGGTCTCCACCTCTATTTTCTGCTTTGCTATGTCACTGCAGTCTGATTTAGGGATCGGAAATGCCACAGTGACTGTCAGATGAATGAAAATTCAGCCAAGTTAAACAAGAAAACTCATATTTGGAGTCATACTAAATAAATCTAAAAATATATATCTTGATGCATGCTCAATAATCCAGGTGGAAAAATCAAAAATCATGAAAAATGCTGTCATCAGCAAACTGGTTGATCCACTTTGAGAAGGTGCTGTTTATAAGACTGAGCTTGTTGCAGCTCCTCAGACTAAATAAGTCTTTCGGATAAAAGGTGAAACTTTTCAACACGTTTTTGTTTTATTTTTATATATTTTTTTTTATTTATCCGTCCAGAGGACCTAACTTAACTTTGTTAGATAAAAATATACTTTTTATATTTCATAATTCATATTCAATTTTATGTTTCATAATTTGTTCAGCAAAAAATATTTTTGGGGGTGGTTTTATGTGCAAAGATGTATACTTTATACAGTCGTCATAGTAACTTTATGTAGTAGAATGATATTAATACATATATTTCTGGAAAAGTCACAGGTTTTTATGACAAACTAGAGATGTACAGAAATGAGTTTTTTCAAACTGAGTACAAGTACTACATTTGAGTACTTGTCGGTACCAATGCAAATACTAAGTAATGGCATTACACTTCTTAAAATCAGTAGAACCTCTCATTATAAATCCATTCCATCAGGTGATTCATTTAAAATAATGGAAATTAAAATAATTCCTAAAAAAAACTACTTCCAAACTTTGCTCATCTTCTACCACCTGACTGAACTGAGAGGTGAGATAAAGTATGAGTACTGTACATGCACATGGTATTGCTGTAAACCTGAAACTAGTAGTTCTGATACATCCCTAAAACATGAGCACGCCAGTGGGAGATCTCCATTTTCTGAACATTGGGCCTCATGCACGAACCGTTCGTACGCACAGATTTGTTCTTAAACTGTGCGTACGAGTGATTTAGGATCATTTGTGGCATTCAACAATGTTTTCGTATCCTACGATTTTTTTCAGATACGAACAAAATTTACGAGTGGTCCGGACCTGTCGTATATTTTACGAGCAGTCGGTCTGCTGTCATCCAGACGGAATTTCTCCACTAATAACTTCATATTTCGTTATTTAGAAAATATTTAGAGTTTAAAAAAGTCACGCACCACAATTGTTTTTGACAATAGGTTCTGTTTGAAGTCGAATTATAATTTTAAATGTAATAATGACTAACGGATTAAAGTATTTAAATTAAAATCAATTTGTTATCAATGCCGTTTTCTAACACTACAATATTAATATGAAGATCTCAAACTGAAACCAACTTAAATTATGAATTAATTTAAGTTTAATTTGTCTCGGTAACGCAGACTTCGGTAACGCAGACTTTACATTGACCTCCTCCTGTCGCAGTCATAGATCTCAGATAGCTCAATGAGAAGAGCGTTGCGTCGCAGTTCCGAACCTTATGGGTTCAATTCCCACATGGGACAACGTTTTTTTTTTCTCCTTTTAATTCATTCCAGATTTAAAAAACACAAGAAAACTATTTACAATACAACAAGAAATGAAGCATAAAGTCTTTTTAATCTGGAATGAATAAATAATCTAAAGAAAGAAGGAAAAAAAAATAGTCATACCTTGTGGGAATCGAACCCACGAGGTCTCGATAAGGTTAGGAGCACCTAACGGTGCAATGCTTTACCCAGTGAGCCACCAGGACGCGTGCATATTTTAAGGTCCACATTTATTATAAACAAACATTCTTTGGCTTTAGTTGGTCATTTACTCCCATGAGTGACGCTGCTAATAAGGACAGATTTTCTTTTCTTGATCTCAGAGAGCAGAACTTCAATCTCCGCACCGGTAGAGTTCTTCTTTTTACTTTTCGCTGTCATTTTATGAACGAACACGTTTTGCCTCTGAGGCAGGAAACGTAGCCTTATATGGTGTTTTGAGGGGTGGGAATTATGTAAATAACCTCTCCGCGTGCACGCGCAGGTGAATAGAACAGGTGGGATTCATCATAGTACGCAGCTCATTTACACACTTTTCCTGAGGATAGAAGAGTTTGTTGAATCTGACGTGGCATGTTCGTACGAACGCTTCGTACGAACAAAAGTAAGAGAAATTTAGGATAAAAATACGAACATGTTCGTGCATGAGGCCCTCATGCACGAAAATGTTCGTATTTTTATCCTAAATTTCTCCTACTTTTGTTCGTACGAAGCGTTCGTACGAACATGCCACGTCAGATTCAACAAAGTCTTCTATCATGAGGAAACGTGTGTAAATGCAGTGCGTAAATTTAATGAATCCCACCTGTCCTAAACAGCTGCGCGTGCACGCGTGAAGGTCATTTACATAATTCCCACCCCTCAAAACACCATATAAGGCCACGCTTCCTGCCTTCTGACAGCAGGAAGTGTCCATTCATTCAAACTCATGAAGTAAAATGAGGAACTTCACGCGTTCGGAGATCTGCTCTCAGTCGCGCTGTGGCTACCCCCCCACCCCCCCCCCCCCGCAGGTGTCGGATGGTCAAATATTTTTAATGTTAGTGTAAACAACTGTGTAGTTTCACTTATTCAGAAGAGCCGTGGCGCACCGCTGCCCCCCACCCCCCGCAAGTGTCGGATGGTCAAATATCTCTAATTTTAGTGTACTGTGTTACATTATAGTTTCACTTATTCAGAAGAGCGCACCGCTACCCCCCACCCCCCGCAAGTGTCGGATGTGTTTTTGAACAGAAGCATTTTAAGATGTCTCGAAACTACAGTTAACTTCATATTAATATTGTAGTGCATATGTTGTGTGTCCCGTGGGTCGTACAGTATCAGAAATCAAGAATAAATGGTTTGATCTGAAAATGGCTTCAAACAAACGTCTCGCCGCAGCACGGACAGGAGGTGGTCAATCTGCGAGATGGATGGACAATAAATGCCACGCTGCGCAAGACGCGTGCCAACATGTTTTGCAGCACAAATGAGTCATGCGCGCACCTCCTGGTCAGCGCGCAACCACATTCTGCAGGTTATATTTCGAATCAGATATAATAATCTATTGCTCCGATGGTGTTTGGCACAAGATCAGTCTTAATTCGTACTTGTTCTGCGGCGGTGTATGGGGATTTTATGTACCTGGGTGTTAATATGAGGAGCGGCTTTGATGACCAAGGGGAGCGCACGACTCACTGAAGCCTGCGCGACACACCAGACAAATTAAACTTAAAATTATAATTCTAATTCAAACAGAATAACCTATTGTCAAGAATAATTATGGTGCGTGATTTTTTTAAACTCTAAATATTTTCTAAATAACGAAATATGAAGTTATTAGTGGAGAAATTCCGTCTGGATGACAGCAGACTGACGCTCCTAAAATATACGACAGGTCCGGACCACTCGTAAGTTTTGTTCGTATCTGAATAAATTCGTAGGATACGAAAACATTGTTGGATGCCACAAATGATCCTAAATCACTCATACGCACAGTATAAGAACAAATCCGTGCGTATGAACGGTTCGTGCATGAGGGCCATTGTGTTTGTGGAACTGTGCTAATTTCTATCAAAGATTAAGTTTAACACTGTGGTGTGTGTTTGACATAATGCCCTTTGTGCCTCTTTTGCATCTCCAGATAGCGTCTGCTCTTTGGTGGTACTATATCTCCAAAGGAGTGGAATTCTTGGATACAGTCTTTTTCATTTTGAGGAAAAAGTTCAACCAAGTCAGCTTCCTCCACGTCTACCACCACTGTACAATGTTCATCCTGTGGTGGATCGGCATCAAGTGGGTCCCCGGCGGACAATGTGAGTTGTTTCATTTAAATTCCAGCAGCTGAAATCAGATGGAGCTCGATTTTCATATTTGTTCGACAATCTAGAAATACAACCAGAGTTACATCTGATCAAAACTTCTCCACAGCATTTTTTGGTGCAACCATCAACTCCTCCATCCACGTCCTCATGTACGGTTACTATGGTCTGGCAGCTCTGGGACCTCATATACAGAAGTACCTCTGGTGGAAAAAATACCTCACTATTATTCAAATGGTGGGTAAACCTTTACAGATTAACTTTATATGTAGAAATATAACAACTGTTCTTCTAAATATTCTATGCATAGAAACAAAATATAGATGTAACGGACTAAAACATCAATTTGAGTGGGGACTTTTGCCGTTTTTATCATTTTTATCACCTGGTTTTGTGCAGCTACACTTTATACAGAAAAGCAGAATTTGTTAAGCCAAAGAAAAGAAAAAAACGCTGCAAACATGCCAATGTTGATCTTGTAATTTATTGAAGCTAAAGTCTCAAGCAAAACTAAAGTGACTCATGGTGTACTTTTCTAAAACTTTGCACAGCAAATTAGTTTTATTAGTGAATTATTGAATTTATTTAATATTTATTAGCTGTTTTTGGATATTTAAGTGATGTAAGTTTTACCTTTAGTTGAAAAAGTCAAAAAGTACGTTAGAAAGAAGAATGCTGAATGCGTATCTGAAGAAAAGTCTGAAACAAAAGTCTCACTGCAAACCAGAACCTAAAGCTGGTCCAAGATTTATAGTGTCTGTTTGACCAAAACATTTTATGTGATCTTCTTTACATAAAAATAAGATGAATATTATTGAATCTCATATAAACGTGCCACACAACAAACTGCACAGAAATGCCATTTACAGTGCAAATTTCTGCATCTATAATGATTTTGTAAGTGTATACCTGTGTGCAGATGTTACTTGTCTAAAGCTATGTTTACGTGGACATAAGTAATCGGAGTAAACGGCCGTTTGGAATAAAAAAGCATCATGTAAATGCCCTTTT
>JBBPBX010081767.1:0-10170 GCA_038048925.1 Garcialebias charrua | reverse complement strand
AACAGTTCCATTTGATAAAACAAAATGCTTGAAGGATGATGGAAATTATTTCTGGTAATAATTCTAATAACTCTCTTCTGTAATATAAAAATAGGCATTGTAATTGATTTACACGCCATACCCCAAACGCTAATACCATAAATTAAGTGTGGCACAAATAATGTATTATACAACAAATAAAGTGCCTTATCATTTAGTAAATCTCTAACTCTGTAAATTAGATGTGATTGGGACGGTGCAGGATAAAAAGTTAGCAGGAGCAAACGGGAGCAGGAATCAAACAATAGGACAAAAAAAAAACATAGGACAGGCGCCACCATTTTGTAGTTTTTCTTTCAATAAGTCTACACTGACTTTTCTTCCATGTTTGTAAAATACAATAACACAAATGCAGGTATCAAAGACATACGACTAAGTGGTAGGTGCAAAGAGCAGCCTACCACTGCACACTGACAATTACTGTACTATGTATTCTAGCAATTACTATTAGCAATTTAATACCAGTCTGAAGTGTTGGCCTACCACACTATTCGTGAAGTATTTTCCTTAAAGAAACTGATATTTGTGAAACTGTCAAAAAGATTTAAGTATGATACAAAACTTTTTTTTTTAAAGAAGAAAAAAAACTTCTCTTTTAGCTTTGATAAGGTCTTAGAAAACTTGCTAATCCACTATTTTCATGAGGTCTTTAAGATTTTTTTAAATAGATTTTAAAACGTATTGACACCTGTTGTGCATTTGTTGATTGCTTCTCATTCACACGGTAGTTCAACTCATTTTAAACTCTTAACCAAAACTACTTATGGTCTCACTAAGAGGTCAAGAAAATTCTACTACAGTTGCTTAACATAAATGCACTGTGACCATCAGGGAAAGTCTAAGATATTATACATTGGTCTTATTTAACTATCAGTGCTCAAACCAAGACAACAAACTTTTTTTTTTACTTGTGTAAAATTGTAATTAAAACATAAATATATCATATAAAATGATGAAGCTGTGGTTACCTTGGAAAGGTTCTGCTGCGGAGCTCTTTGATGAAAACCTGACTGCCATTCTGAACAGCTCTCATGTCTGTGGTTTGCCCAGTGTCATATTTGTTCCAGTTTTTTTTCTTTTTCACTGAAAAGGCAACAAACAGCAAGCAACAGAGTTTGATCACGAACAAACACATGGCAAATGAGTTGCATTGAGCTGACTTAATGCTGCTCTATTACTACGGTTCCCAAACATTTCCACCCATAAAATAAAAGATGCTGAGGCTGTTGTATACCGTAATAACCGCTACTGTTTTCTCACACTTCGTAAACCAACTTTAAAACCAGCCACTAGGGAGCACAAGCCAGTGTATCTCTTGTGCCGGTCCCAAGCCCGGGTAAAAGGTGAGGGTTGTGTCAGGAATGGCATCCGATGTAAAACACTTTTGCCAAAACCATAATGCGAGTTCATCAAAGTGAAACCATACCGATCGGTCGAGGCCCGGGTTAACAACGACCGCCACCGGTGCTGTTGACAAACAGGGTGCCGGCGGAAATTGTACTACAGTTAGTCGAAGACCTCGAGGAGGGAAACATGTCAGGAGACAGAGGGAGAGGAGGAAAGTGAAGAATGTAGGACTGAGGGTTGCAACTGTGAATGTGGGGACACTAACCGTGTTTCCATCTATTTTCATTTCGAATTTTGAGCTAATTTTTGAAATCTCGCAAATATGTAAATAAAAATTAATGCGAAGCAGAAGTGTTTCCATCAACTGGCTTGAATCGCATCTACCGGGCCACGCACAGCGTCATTACGTCAGACGTCAGCGTCATTACGTCAGCATGTTACGCATGTCTACAGTAAACAGGAAGTAGCGGTTGAAAACAGAACCCGGCCACACATCTCGTCAAAATGGAGAGAATATTTCAGGTACGTGTTGCTATCGGGCAAGTTGTATTTATTCTGTCATGCCAACTAGTTTTAGCGATGTTACATGTTGTCCGGAGCGGAAACAGCTGATCAGTCACATGACGTGAATGTTCGCTACGGCAGAACTGAGTCGGCAAATCTGTTTCCATCTGTCGTTTTGCGCATCAGCTCTGTTTCGAAACCCCCAAAAACCACCTCAAGCGAGCGTATCAACTTTTGAGCGAATTAGAGGAAGTTAACTCAAATTTTGCCGTTTCCATTCAGCTTTTCTGATGCGATGCTTCAAAATGCGCATCTAGAAACCTTGATGGAAACACGGCTAATGACAGGCAAAGGTAGAGAGCTGGCTGGCATGATGCAGAGAAGAAAGGTACCGTAGATGTTTTAAGTGTCCAAGAGACCAAGTGGAAGGGCAGCAAGGCTTGCAGCATTGAAGCAGGGTTCAAACTGTTTTACCATGGTGTGGATAGAAAGAAAAATGGAGTAGGGGTGGTCCTGAAGGAGGAGCTGGCAAAGAATGTAGTAGCGGTGAAGAGAGTGTCAGATAGGGTGACGTGTCTGAAGGTAGAAGTAGAAGGTCTGATGCTAAACATAAGTCAGTGGTTATGCTCCACAGGTTGGATGTGATGGGGAGGAGAAAGATACATTTTGGAAAGATCTGGATGAAGTGATAGAGAGTATGCTGGTGATGATTATCAGTCATCCAGGACATGATAAAATCAAAAAAAGGCGTTCAATACAGAAACAACTGGACTTTATTTGTAACAGAAGACGTTTCGCTTCTCATCCGAGTAGCTTTCTCAATTCAAAGAGCAGAGAGTGAGTGAGCAAGGTTTTAAAGGGCTGAGATAAGATACAACATACCTACCGTTTGTAAATTGACAAATCACACCTCACACCTTAACAGTAGGGGTTTCTTAAGGTCTTTGTTAGTCTAATTCACAGACGAGGCTCCTCTGTTCCCATCAGGTGTGAAAATCGTCTGGGAATCAGTCCTAAAGCTGCATTGTACGTTTTTGAAAGTTGGAATCTGAGACCTCCTTCTCTGTTAAGAGAAGGCTTTTCTATAGAGAGTATAGAAAAGCCTTCTCTTAACAGAGGAAGCTGTTTATATTAAGCATAAGTTTATTTTTATATTCCTTCCAGGGAGGAAAGAGTGGTGATTGGAGCAGACCTGAATGGACATGTTTGTGAAGGAAACAGAGGGGATGAGGAAGTGATGGGTAGGTTCGATGTCAAGGAAAGAAACCAGGAAGGACAGATGGTGGTGGATTTTGCCAAGAGAATGGAAATGGCTAGCCTGGTTAAAACCAGACCCTTGTCCTTCACTTCGCTTCGTAGAAGCAAAGTACGAAGCGAAGTGAAGGACAAGGGTCTAGTTTTAACCAGGCTAGGAAATGGCTATAGTCAATACCTATTTTCCAAAAGAGTGAGGAACATAAAGTGACCTATGAGAGTGGAGGAAGGAGTACACAGGTCGACTACATTCTGTGTAGAAGAGGAAACCTGAAGGACATTGGAGACTGTAAGGTTGTGGCAGGGGAGAGTGTGGCCAGACAGCATTGGATGGTTGTGTGTAGAATGACTGTTGTTGTGAAGAAGACAAAAAGAGTAAAATCAGAGAAGAAGACCAAATGGTGGAAGCTAAAGAAGGAAGAATGTTGTGAGAAATTCAGAGATGAGCAGTTAAAGGCTCTGGGTGGTAAGAAAGAGCTTCCAAGTGACTGGGCTACAACAGCAACCGTACAGTATTTTCTGGACTATAGGTCGCACCTTTATATAAGTCGCTTTGTCCAATTATTGTCAAAAAATTGGAAAAATCCATAAACAGGTCGCACCTTCATATAAGTCGCATCTATTATGCGTCACCGCTACGCGATGCGTCAGCGCGTCATTTGCCCTGCTGAAAATGACGACCACAGAAGCATGCACGGAAGGACTTTTCACAAGATTAACGGGGTAAAAACAATTATTTGTCTGCTGAAAATTATAGCAAAGATGTGTCTTAGCTTAACCGTTCCTTAATAAATTCACGTAATGGTCAAATCTGCTGGATTTAAATTTTTTCGCTTTGAAAAAGTACAAGGAAAAACAATGAAGCTAACCGCGACACATTTTCGTCTAAAAAACATTGAATTTGATCTCAAATAACTCCAACAGCTAACAGTTTGTAAATGTACATCTAGTGATTACTTTCTGTAAGTTTGAAAAAAAAATCTGCTGTGTGGTTTATGAGTTATTTGCTCAAACGTACAAGGAAAAATCAACTAAGCTAGCCACTGTTGAGAAGGACTTGTACTGATTGGCAAGACAGAGGGATCAGGCTGGAAAGGATGTGCAACAGGTTAGGCTTATTAAAGATGGGAATGGTAATGTTCTAACAAGTGAGGAGAGTGTGACAAGAAGATGGAAGGAGTACTTTGAGGAGCTAATGAATGAAGAGAATGAAAGAGAAAGAAGAGTAGAAGTCATATGTAGTGGACCTACCCAGGGTCAAACTAAGGTTTTTTGAACTGTCCAGTGATGACCTTTACTGACCTCTCAGTAAAGCAAGACATTTACTACAAAATCATTCCATTAGTTGTAATCTTAGAACATAGTCACCAAAAGAGACTATTTCTATCTTTGATTTTATTCTAATGTGACCAAAAGAATAACTTTTGTCATTTTCATGATGTGTGCTTTTAAGCTGTGTTATTCTGTAAGAGTATTACTGTGTTCACTGCTGTGTTAAAGGTGAAGTCTCGGGTCACAGAGACCGGACGGTTTTGTTTAGAAAGTCAGAAGACAGTTAATCTGTTGTTTTTCATGAAAAGGGCTCCAGCTTGCTGTCTTTTCCTAAACAATTTCCCTCTGCTGCTGGCTGTAACCTTGGGTCGCGATAACACAAGTGAACTGCTCGACTGGTCCACGGACCAATGAAAAAGACACAAGTCTCATCTCTCATCTCATGATCTTTTTAAGTTCTAAGTTTTTGCTAAACACTTCAGAGTTTGCTGGGAGCTTCAAAAGAGATGTGAACCTTCCCAAAGGGCTGGGGTACGCTTGGTCAAGAGCTAACGACCTTCGTCATCCAGCTGGGACTGATAACTTGCTGTTATGAGTCCACTTCGAATGAGCGTAAGCTCAAAACTTTGTTATTCCTTCCTGGAATAATTTATCTTGAGCCAAAAAACCACGATTGCCACGGCTTCTGCCGACGAAAGCGAGTATCACCGACACCGACAAGGTAAACACGTCTGGAGTCCAGCTTGGACTTGCGGGACCGACGACTCGTCAGTCCAAAGCTGATCACAGCTCTTTGCCAGAACCAAGGCGGACGTCTTAAGGTAAAGGAGCCGCTGTTTGCTTGCTGGAGGTGTGATGATATCTTAGCTGGACGTAGGGCTGGACGATATGGCCAAAATTTTTATCACGATATAGTTCTTAATTTCGGTCGATATCGATATAATTCGATATCGATATAAACAATATAAAAGCCTAAAAAAAACTATAAACTATACAAATAAATTAATGTTCTCCTTGTATTTGTATTTAGCCTCCAAAAAGATGGAAATCACCATCAAATAAACATAAACTTCTCAACCCAATAATTCTCAGTCGGGTCATCTGGACAGTTTCTTTTTTATAGAAACGTTTCACCCTCCATCCTCCATCCAATTTCTATAAAAAGA
Source organism: Garcialebias charrua (assembly GCA_038048925.1). Lineage (NCBI taxonomy): Eukaryota > Metazoa > Chordata > Actinopteri > Cyprinodontiformes > Rivulidae > Garcialebias > Garcialebias charrua. The sequence goes on along the minus strand of JBBPBX010081767.1, from coordinate 4,588 downwards.
AACTGTCCAGATGACCCGACTGAGAATTATTGGATTTGGTACGTGGATTTTTGAGCATGAACTTTCTTGCCATAAAATTCTCAACTGTGTCAATATTAATAGTTTTAACTTTAAACATCTTTAAAATTTACAGCATTGAAATTCATAGTTAATTAAATAAAACTTTTGGGTGTTATTTATAAGAAGCTGACATAGAAATCTCATGGAAATTACTTAAGAATAAAAATAACAAAATCAATTGCATTACTGTATAAAGTAAAATAGTTTTTGAATGACAAAGTTTTGAATATATTGAATAATGTAATGATTGTTCCATATTTAATCTGTTGTATTGAAGTTTGGGGAAAAGCATGTAAAACTATTACAAACCCTGTTTTTTTTGTTTTGTTTTTAAAGAGCTACAAGAATTATTAGTAGGAAGTGCTATGGTCACCCAACAAATATTTCATCAGTTTAAATTATTAAAATTTTATGATTTGGTTGAACATAGTATTTTACAAGTCATGTATAAAACTGAAAAAAAAATTACCCCCCAAATATTCAATTAAAATTTGTTTAAAGTTATTAAACCCTGAAGGGAATGTAAATGTTTGTAAAACCTCCATTTAGGACTAGTTTGAAGGAGCTGAGTTGTAAATCAGGAAACAGGATTGTGTTGACTTGATATCACCATAAACATTTCTAAAACTATTTATATGTTTTAAAATATGATTAAATCAAAGTTGTTGGGAAGGTGTGGTGCAGGTGAAGTGAAGGTTGTTGTTTGTTTGTAGTTATTTTGTATTTTTTAAACAAGGGGCAGATATTAAAACACTATTTTCGTCTTTCTGCACATTTTCATTCAGTGTTTTTTTTCTTCTGATGAATTTGTTTTATTTTGAATTTAAAAAACATGCAGAGCTGGGGCTGTTTGTTTACATCGTAGTTTCAGGGAAACGTTGGCTCAAACTTTATTGTTCTTCATCTTCTGACTCTCATATTATATCGAGTGGAAACTCTTCAGATTAAACAAGTTAGATGTTCCCACCGCTAGTTAGAACGACTCCGTCACGTTTTGCAAAATAAAGAAACCGAGTAAGACTCGCTGCAGATGAGACCTGCAGTTTAACAAAACCGAACTACGTCCACACCGACGAATTAGTCTTTCCTCTCATCAGTGATGTCGTCTGCTTTCTCTTCGCTTGTGAAACTTTGTTCAGTCACATTCTGACGGTCATGAGCACTCGTTTGACTCGTTTTGAAGCGAAAACTTAACGCGCTTTGGAGACTAGCTTAGCTTTTAGCCTGCTACCGCTAACGCCTGCTGCTGGAGTGAGCGCTGCGTAACAACGACGTCACCACGCACGTTTTGTGTCACAGCTTTTTCTGTCCGGGCGGGTTGTTGAAGCAGCCGCTCCAACCCGAACAGAAACAGAAAAACGTTGTAAAATCCTATCGAAATATCGAAAATATGCTTAAACTTCATATCATCGTTATTGAATAAAAGTATATCGCGATATTTATCGTTATTGAATTATCGTCCAGCACTAGCTGGACGCGTACGGAAGAGTGTCATCTGGTTTCATAAATGCAAGATAAACTTCCTCTCTTAACCTCCCAATTCTTCTTAAATCTTTCCTCCTATTCTTTTCCCTCTCAATCTAAGCTGGAAACTATTTTAAGCTAAAGAGCCCCTCTTCAGTCAAGACGTGGGAAGACACACACAACGACAGTGACCCGTCGCAGTCTGTACAATCAGACACACCTGCGACTGCGCCGACGGTTGTGACACACCTGAATTACACGGAAAGAGGTAAACGTAAGAAGATACGTTGGCCGAAACCTAAACGATTCCTGTGTACCGTCTTCTCTCAGCTGCGCGAACAGCTTAAACTAAACGGTGGCATCCTAACTTGTGCCCATGGACGGACGTCCTCACCTGTGTCGTGGTCCCCCATGACCAAAGGGGGGTGATGTTAGGCCATGCCAAAGACAAAGATTTGAATGTACACCTCAGAAACACTTTTGCTTTCGCCCAGAAAAACCTGGAAAAATCCGCTGAAGGACGTAAGGCGTACTATGACCAGAAGGCCTCTCATAATGAACTCCAAGTGGGAGACAGAGTCTGGTACTATACGTTCGCTCCAGCAACCGGGAAAGGAGGGTCCGGGACCGGAACTCTCGCCCGCAAACTAATGCCCAGGTGGACTGGACCTCATCTGATAACAGACAAAGTGTCCTCAGTCGTCTACGAAATCAAAATCAGCAAAGGCCGCAAAGAGCCAATTGCTAAATGGGTACATCGAAATCAGATCAAACCTTACAAGGCGTTCAATGACTCCACAAAAGACAAAGATCTCACAAACTCACCGACTTCATGGGATAATAAGGTCGTCCAAACACAAGTTAGTAAATAAACTAATCAGGTTTAAACTACCATATTTCCACCCTATAAGTCGCATTGTCCAATTTGAACTTAGAAACGCTAAGCCTAAAACCCACAACAAAAAACTAACCTTAACAACCGTTTAAATCCACGAGATTTAATTTGACCTCGGTCATAAAGTTGAGACCTGTTTTTCTTGTGTGTTGCACTTTGGAATCTGACGACAAGAGTGTGTCGAAGCAGTGAAACGTTGTTTCCTTGTTGTTTAGTCATTACTGTTGTCATTAGTTGAGATATTGTTTGGTTCTGAACACTCCCAGCCAAAAGGTTTTGTATTAACATTGGTTAATGAATGATATGGATTTAACTATGCCAACATGCAGTTCGTTTTGTTAAGTCTCAATCGTTGAAGAGTCAATGTAGTTTAAAGTTGCTCAAGGTACCATAAACTACACTGGTCTCATAATTTCTAAATTGAACCGATTCGATCGTTTCTATTCTAGATTACCTATTCATTTTGATGAGTCTCGCCATAGACTTCAAAATTTATTAGGAATACCAAATCCTACGTCGTTCGTCTAAAAGACAACAGACATTTAGATCAAACTATATTTCATTTTTCTATTTTAGTTTAACCTAAACTAAGTAATGAATGGAGGAATAAGAAAGTTAATTCTCAATAGTCCAGGTATCAAATCCGCTCATTCTCAATCAGTTCATGAAACGTTTGAACGGGTGAAACGTTTCTGCTAAAAAGAAACTGTCCAGATGAACTGATTGAGAATGAGCGGAATGGAGGAATAGTTTGGAATTAGAGGCCTTCGTTACAGAAGCCCTCCAAAATTTTATAGGTACAAATCCCTATATCTAATTTACAGAATTGATCCACCCCTTAATTGGTAAGTGTAGCTGATCTAAACCATGATAGCTTACATACCAGGTGCATATAGGTAAGGCTTAATGTAAAATCCCAATCATAAGCCCACCTTAAAAACCACATAATTGCATGACACATAGAACCAGAGTGGCACTGACTGGAAACCAACCAGCCAACAACCTTCGATGTGGGACCTGCAGCTCCAACGCTTGGTCTTCAACCTCCATCCAAGGGTCGCCTCCTCTGCGTCAATCGAGGGATCCCCTCTACATGCTGATTATGAAAACAATTGTTGCTGATCAATCAACAAAACTAATCGTTGTGGAATTACCGCTGTGGATTATAAGACTTTGCTTTCCAAGGGATCACAGACTTTGTTTTCCAAGAGTTAACAGACTTTGTTTTCCAAAGGATTAAAAGCTTTTCGCAATGGGATTACCTCCGAACAGTATGAAATTTCCAAAAACTTTATGGGATTATAATTTTTGATTTTTCTTTTCCACTTGCTGGATTACTTCAAGATCAAAGACAGTTCAAGGTTTCCTTTCGTGTTGGACCCCATCCCCAAGGACTGGCGATGGCTTCCAAAAGGGGGGAGATGTAGTGGGCATGACCTTGTCCACTTTTAAGACACCTGTGTACTTTTGAACTGTCCAGTGATGACCTTTACTGACCTCTCAGTAAAGCAAGACATTTACTACAAAATCATTCATTTAGCTATAATCTGATAACATAGTCACCAAAAAGAGACTATTTCTATCTTTGATTTTAGGCTGATGTGATCAAAAGAATAACTTTTGTCATTTTCATGATGTGTGCTTTTAAGCTGTGTTATTCTGTAAGAGTTAAACGGTGTTCACTGCTGTGTTAAAGGTGAAATCTCGGGTCACAGAGACCCGACTGTTTTGTTTAGAAATAAGAAGACAGTTTAATCCGTTGTTTCTCCTGAAAAGGGCTCCAGCTGCTCTGTCTTTTCCTAAACAATTTCCCTCTGCTCGGGCTGTAACCTTGGGTCGTGATAACGGCAAGTGAATTGCTCAACTGGTCCGTGGACCAATGAAAAAGAGACAAGCCTCACTCCTCTCTTTGATCCTTCTTTAAGTTCTAAGCTGTTGCTGGAACTACGGGAGTCTGCAAGAGTTTGGAAGGAACCAGCAGGTTCCTCAGAGTTTCTGGGAGTTTCGAAAGATGATGTGAACTTTCCAAAGAGCTGAATGACCAACAGTCACGCGCTAAGGACTCGTCATCCAGCTGGGACTGATAACATGTTGTTATGGGTCCACTCCGAGCGTAAGCTCAAAAAACTTTGTTATTCCTTCCTGGAATAAGATTATCTTGAGCCAAGA
>JBBPBX010081766.1:0-15878 GCA_038048925.1 Garcialebias charrua | reverse complement strand
TTTCACTGTGCTGCACTGGTGTGTTTCACTGTGCTGCACTGGTGTGTTTCACTGTGCTGCACTGGTGTGTTTCACTGTGCTGCACTGGTGTGTTTCACTGTGCTACACTGGTGTGTTTCACTGTGCTACACTGGTGTGTTTCACTGTGCTACACTGGTGTGTTTCACTGTGCTACACTGGTGTGTTTCACTGTGCTACACTGGTGTGTTTCACTGTGCTACACTGGTGTGTTTCACTGTGCTACACTGGTGTGTTTCACTGTGCTACACTGGTGTGTTTCACTGTGCTACACTGGTGTGTTTCACTGTGCTACACTGGTGTGTTTCACTGTGCTACACTGGTGTGTTTCACTGTGCTACACTGGTGTGTTTCACTGTGCTACACTGGTGTGTTTCAGTGTGCTACACTGGTGTGTTTCAGTGTGCTGCACTGGTGTGTTTCAGTGTGCTGCACTGGTGTGTTTCAGTGTGCTGCACTGGTGTGTTTCAGTGTGCTGCACTGGTGTGTTTCACTGTGCTGCACTGGTGTGTTTCAGTGTGCTGCACTGGTGTGTTTCAGTGTGCTGCACTGGTGTGTTTCAGTGTGCTGCACTGGTGTGTTTCAGTGTGCTGCACTGGTGTGTTTCAGTGTGCTGCACTGGTGTGTTTCAGTGTGCTGCACTGGTGTGTTTCAGTGTGCTGCACTGGTGTGTTTCAGTGTGCTGCACTGGTGTGTTTCACTGTGCTGTACTGGTGTGTTTCACTGTGCTGTACTGGTGTGTTTCACTGTGCTGTACTGGTGTGTTTCACTGTGCTGTACTGGTGTGTTTCACTGTGCTGTACTGGTGTGTTTCACTGTGCTGTACTGGTGTGTTTCACTGTGCTGTACTGGTGTGTTTCAGTGTGCTGTACTGGTGTGTTTCAGTGTGCTGCACTGGTGTGTTTCAGTGTGCTGCACTGGTGTGTTTCAGTGTGCTGCACTGGTGTGTTTCAGTGTGCTGCACTGGTGTGTTTCAGTGTGCTGCACTGGTGTGTTTCAGTGTGCTGTACTGGTGTGTTTCAGTGTGCTGTACTGGTGTGTTTCAGTGTGCTGTACTGGTGTGTTTCAGTGTGCTGTACTGGTGTGTTTCAGTGTGCTGTACTGGTGTGTTTCAGTGTTACTGGTGTGTTTCACTGTGCTGTACTGGTGTGTTTCAGTGTGCTGTACTGGTGTGTTTCAGTGTGCTGTACTGGTGTGTTTCAGTGTGCTGTACTGGTGTGTTTCACTGTGCTGTACTGGTGTGTTTCACTGTGCTGTACTGGTGTGTTTCAGTGTGCTGTACTGGTGTGTTTCACTGTGCTGTACTGGTGTGTTTCAGTGTGCTGTACTGGTGTGTTTCAGTGTGCTGTACTGGTGTGTTTCACTGTGCTGTACTGGTGTGTTTCACTGTGCTGTACTGGTGTGTTTCACTGTGCTGTACTGGTGTGTTTCACTGTGCTGTACTGGTGTGTTTCAGTGTGCTGTACTGGTGTGTTTCACTGTGCTGTACTGGTGTGTTTCAGTGTGCTGTACTGGTGTGTTTCAGTGTGCTGTACTGGTGTGTTTCAGTGTGCTGTACTGGTGTGTTTCAGTGTGCTGTACTGGTGTGTTTCAGTGTGCTGTACTGGTGTGTTTCAGTGTGATTTACTGGTGTGTTTCACTGTGCTGTACTGGTGTGTTTCAGTGTGATTTACTGGTGTGTTTCACTGTGCTGCACTGGTGTGTTTCAGTGTGCTGTACTGGTGTGTTTCAGTGTGCTGCACTGGTGTGTTTCAGTGTGCTGCACTGGTGTGTTTCAGTGTGCTGTACTGGTGTGTTTCAGTGTGCTGTACTGGTGTGTTTCAGTGTGCTGTACTGGTGTGTTTCAGTGTGCTGTACTGGTGTGTTTCACTGTGCTGTACTGGTGTGTTTCAGTGTGATTTACTGGTGTGTTTCAGTGTGATTTACTGGTGTGTTTCACTGTGCTGTACTGGTGTGTTTCAGTGTGATTTACTGGTGTGTTTCACTGTGCTGCACTGGTGTGTTTCAGTGTGCTGTACTGGTGTGTTTCACTGTGCTGCACTGGTGTGTTTCAGTGTGCTGCACTGGTGTGTTTCACTGTGCTGCACTGGTGTGTTTCACTGTGCTGCACTGGTGTGTTTCACTGTGCTACACTGGTGTGTTTCACTGTGCTACACTGGTGTGTTTCACTGTGCTACACTGGTGTGTTTCACTGTGCTACACTGGTGTGTTTCACTGTGCTACACTGGTGTGTTTCACTGTGCTACACTGGTGTGTTTCACTGTGCTACACTGGTGTGTTTCACTGTGCTACACTGGTGTGTTTCACTGTGCTACACTGGTGTGTTTCACTGTGCTACACTGGTGTGTTTCACTGTGCTACACTGGTGTGTTTCACTGTGCTACACTGGTGTGTTTCACTGTGCTACACTGGTGTGTTTCACTGTGCTACACTGGTGTGTTTCAGTGTGCTGCACTGGTGTGTTTCAGTGTGCTGCACTGGTGTGTTTCAGTGTGCTGCACTGGTGTGTTTCACTGTGCTGCACTGGTGTGTTTCACTGTGCTACACTGGTGTGTTTCACTGTGCTACACTGGTGTGTTTCACTGTGCTACACTGGTGTGTTTCACTGTGCTACACTGGTGTGTTTCACTGTGCTATACTGGTGTGTTTCACTGTGCTTTACTGGTGTGTTTCAGTGTGATTTACTGGTGTGTTTCACTGTGCTGTACTGGTGTGTTTCAGTGTGATTTACTGGTGTGTTTCACTGTGCTGCACTGGTGTGTTTCAGTGTGATTTACTGGTGTGTTTCACTGTGCTGCACTGGTGTGTTTCAGTGTGCTGTACTGGTGTGTTTCACTGTGCTGCACTGGTGTGTTTCAGTGTGCTGCACTGGTGTGTTTCAGTGTGCTGCACTGGTGTGTTTCAGTGTGCTGCACTGGTGTGTTTCAGTGTGCTGCACTGGTGTGTTTCAGTGTGCTGTACTGGTGTGTTTCAGTGTGCTGTACTGGTGTGTTTCAGTGTGCTGTACTGGTGTGTTTCAGTGTGCTGTACTGGTGTGTTTCAGTGTGCTGTACTGGTGTGTTTCAGTGTGCTGTACTGGTGTGTTTCAGTGTGCTGTACTGGTGTGTTTCAGTGTGCTGTACTGGTGTGTTTCACTGTGCTGTACTGGTGTGTTTCACTGTGCTGTACTGGTGTGTTTCACTGTGCTGTACTGGTGTGTTTCACTGTGCTGTACTGGTGTGTTTCACTGTGCTGTACTGGTGTGTTTCAGTGTGATTTACTGGTGTGTTTCAGTGTGATTTACTGGTGTGTTTCACTGTGCTGCACTGGTGTGTTTCAGTGTGCTGTACTGGTGTGTTTCACTGTGCTGTACTGGTGTGTTTCAGTGTGCTGTACTGGTGTGTTTCAGTGTGCTGTACTGGTGTGTTTCAGTGTGCTGTACTGGTGTGTTTCAGTGTGCTGTACTGGTGTGTTTCAGTGTGCTGTACTGGTGTGTTTCAGTGTGCTGTACTGGTGTGTTTCAGTGTGCTGTACTGGTGTGTTTCAGTGTGCTGTACTGGTGTGTTTCAGTGTGCTGTACTGGTGTGTTTCAGTGTGCTGTACTGGTGTGTTTCAGTGTGCTGTACTGGTGTGTTTCAGTGTGCTGTACTGGTGTGTTTCAGTGTGCTGCACTGGTGTGTTTCAGTGTGCTGCACTGGTGTGTTTCAGTGTGCTGTACTGGTGTGTTTCAGTGTGCTGCACTGGTGTGTTTCAGTGTGCTGCACTGGTGTGTTTCAGTGTGCTGCACTGGTGTGTTTCAGTGTGCTGTACTGGTGTGTTTCAGTGTGCTGTACTGGTGTGTTTCAGTGTGCTGTACTGGTGTGTTTCAGTGTGCTGTACTGGTGTGTTTCAGTGTGCTGTACTGGTGTGTTTCACTGTGCTGTACTGGTGTGTTTCAGTGTGATTTACTGGTGTGTTTCAGTGTGATTTACTGGTGTGTTTCACTGTGCTGTACTGGTGTGTTTCAGTGTGATTTACTGGTGTGTTTCACTGTGCTGCACTGGTGTGTTTCAGTGTGCTGTACTGGTGTGTTTCACTGTGCTGCACTGGTGTGTTTCAGTGTGCTGCACTGGTGTGTTTCACTGTGCTGCACTGGTGTGTTTCACTGTGCTGCACTGGTGTGTTTCACTGTGCTGCACTGGTGTGTTTCACTGTGCTACACTGGTGTGTTTCACTGTGCTACACTGGTGTGTTTCACTGTGCTACACTGGTGTGTTTCACTGTGCTACACTGGTGTGTTTCACTGTGCTACACTGGTGTGTTTCACTGTGCTACACTGGTGTGTTTCACTGTGCTACACTGGTGTGTTTCACTGTGCTACACTGGTGTGTTTCACTGTGCTACACTGGTGTGTTTCACTGTGCTACACTGGTGTGTTTCACTGTGCTACACTGGTGTGTTTCACTGTGCTACACTGGTGTGTTTCACTGTGCTACACTGGTGTGTTTCACTGTGCTGCACTGGTGTGTTTCACTGTGCTGCACTGGTGTGTTTCACTGTGCTGCACTGGTGTGTTTCACTGTGCTGCACTGGTGTGTTTCACTGTGCTACACTGGTGTGTTTCACTGTGCTACACTGGTGTGTTTCACTGTGCTACACTGGTGTGTTTCACTGTGCTACACTGGTGTGTTTCACTGTGCTACACTGGTGTGTTTCACTGTGCTACACTGGTGTGTTTCACTGTGCTGCACTGGTGTGTTTCAGTGTGCTGCACTGGTGTGTTTCAGTGTGCTGCACTGGTGTGTTTCAGTGTGCTGCACTGGTGTGTTTCAGTGTGCTGCACTGGTGTGTTTCAGTGTGCTGCACTGGTGTGTTTCAGTGTGCTGCACTGGTGTGTTTCAGTGTGCTGCACTGGTGTGTTTCAGTGTGCTGCACTGGTGTGTTTCACTGTGCTGCACTGGTGTGTTTCACTGTGCTGCACTGGTGTGTTTCACTGTGCTACACTGGTGTGTTTCACTGTGCTGCACTGGTGTGTTTCACTGTGCTGCACTGGTGTGTTTCACTGTGCTGCACTGGTGTGTTTCACTGTGCTGCACTGGTGTGTTTCACTGTGCTGCACTGGTGTGTTTCACTGTGCTGCACTGGTGTGTTTCACTGTGCTACACTGGTGTGTTTCACTGTGCTACACTGGTGTGTTTCACTGTGCTACACTGGTGTGTTTCACTGTGCTACACTGGTGTGTTTCACTGTGCTACACTGGTGTGTTTCACTGTGCTACACTGGTGTGTTTCACTGTGCTACACTGGTGTGTTTCACTGTGCTACACTGGTGTGTTTCACTGTGCTGCACTGGTGTGTTTCACTGTGCTGCACTGGTGTGTTTCACTGTGCTACACTGGTGTGTTTCACTGTGCTACACTGGTGTGTTTCACTGTGCTACACTGGTGTGTTTCACTGTGCTACACTGGTGTGTTTCACTGTGCTACACTGGTGTGTTTCACTGTGCTACACTGGTGTGTTTCACTGTGCTACACTGGTGTGTTTCACTGTGCTACACTGGTGTGTTTCACTGTGCTACACTGGTGTGTTTCACTGTGCTACACTGGTGTGTTTCACTGTGCTACACTGGTGTGTTTCACTGTGCTACACTGGTGTGTTTCACTGTGCTACACTGGTGTGTTTCACTGTGCTACACTGGTGTGTTTCAGTGTGCTACACTGGTGTGTTTCAGTGTGCTGCACTGGTGTGTTTCAGTGTGCTGCACTGGTGTGTTTCAGTGTGCTGCACTGGTGTGTTTCAGTGTGCTGCACTGGTGTGTTTCAGTGTGCTGCACTGGTGTGTTTCAGTGTGCTGCACTGGTGTGTTTCAGTGTGCTGTACTGGTGTGTTTCAGTGTGCTGTACTGGTGTGTTTCAGTGTGCTTTACTGGTGTGTTTCAGTGTGCTGTACTGGTGTGTTTCAGTGTGCTTTACTGGTGTGTTTCAGTGTGCTGCACTGGTGTGTTTCAGTGTGCTGTACTGGTGTGTTTCAGTGTGCTGTACTGGTGTGTTTCAGTGTGCTGTACTGGTGTGTTTCAGTGTGCTGTACTGGTGTGTTTCAGTGTGCTGTACTGGTGTGTTTCAGTGTGCTGTACTGGTGTGTTTCAGTGTGCTGTACTGGTGTGTTTCAGTGTGCTGTACTGGTGTGTTTCAGTGTGCTGTACTGGTGTGTTTCACTGTGCTGTACTGGTGTGTTTCAGTGTGCTGTACTGGTGTGTTTCAGTGTGCTGTACTGGTGTGTTTCAGTGTGCTGTACTGGTGTGTTTCAGTGTGCTGTACTGGTGTGTTTCAGTGTGCTGTACTGGTGTGTTTCAGTGTGCTGTACTGGTGTGTTTCAGTGTGCTGTACTGGTGTGTTTCAGTGTGCTGTACTGGTGTGTTTCAGTGTGCTGTACTGGTGTGTTTCAGTGTGCTTTACTGGTGTGTTTCACTGTGCTGTACTGGTGTGTTTCAGTGTGCTTTACTGGTGTGTTTCAGTGTGCTGTACTGGTGTGTTTCAGTGTGCTGTACTGGTGTGTTTCACTGTGCTGTACTGGTGTGTTTCAGTGTGCTGTACTGGTGTGTTTCAGTGTGCTGTACTGGTGTGTTTCAGTGTGCTGTACTGGTGTGTTTCAGTGTGCTGTACTGGTGTGTTTCAGTGTGCTGTACTGGTGTGTTTCAGTGTGCTGTACTGGTGTGTTTCAGTGTGCTGTACTGGTGTGTTTCAGTGTGCTGTACTGGTGTGTTTCAGTGTGCTTTACTGGTGTGTTTCACTGTGCTGTACTGGTGTGTTTCAGTGTGCTGTACTGGTGTGTTTCAGTGTGCTGTACTGGTGTGTTTCAGTGTGCTGTACTGGTGTGTTTCAGTGTGCTGTACTGGTGTGTTTCAGTGTGCTGTACTGGTGTGTTTCAGTGTGCTGTACTGGTGTGTTTCAGTGTGCTGTACTGGTGTGTTTCAGTGTGCTGTACTGGTGTGTTTCAGTGTGCTGTACTGGTGTGTTTCAGTGTGCTACTGGTGTGTTTCAGTGTGCTGTACTGGTGTGTTTCAGTGTGCTGTACTGGTGTGTTTCAGTGTGCTGTACTGGTGTGTTTCAGTGTGCTGTACTGGTGTGTTTCAGTGTGCTGTACTGGTGTGTTTCAGTGTGCTGTACTGGTGTGTTTCACTGTGCTGTACTGGTGTGTTTCAGTGTGCTGTACTGGTGTGTTTCACTGTGCTGTACTGGTGTGTTTCACTGTGCTGTACTGGTGTGTTTCACTGTGCTGTACTGGTGTGTTTCACTGTGCTGTACTGGTGTGTTTCACTGTGCTGTACTGGTGTGTTTCACTGTGCTGTACTGGTGTGTTTCACTGTGCTGTACTGGTGTGTTTCACTGTGCTGTACTGGTGTGTTTCACTGTGCTGTACTGGTGTGTTTCACTGTGCTGCACTGGTGTGTTTCAGTGTGCTGCACTGGTGTGTTTCAGTGTGCTGCACTGGTGTGTTTCAGTGTGCTGTACTGGTGTGTTTCAGTGTGCTGTACTGGTGTGTTTCAGTGTGCTGCACTGGTGTGTTTCAGTGTGCTGCACTGGTGTGTTTCAGTGTGCTGCACTGGTGTGTTTCAGTGTGCTGCACTGGTGTGTTTCAGTGTGCTGCACTGGTGTGTTTCAGTGTGCTGCACTGGTGTGTTTCACTGTGCTGCACTGGTGTGTTTCACTGTGCTGCACTGGTGTGTTTCACTGTGCTGCACTGGTGTGTTTCACTGTGCTGCACTGGTGTGTTTCACTGTGCTGCACTGGTGTGTTTCACTGTGCTGCACTGGTGTGTTTCAGTGTGCTGCACTGGTGTGTTTCACTGTGCTGCACTGGTGTGTTTCAGTGTGCTGCACTGGTGTGTTTCACTGTGCTGCACTGGTGTGTTTCACTGTGCTGCACTGGTGTGTTTCACTGTGCTGCACTGGTGTGTTTCACTGTGCTGCACTGGTGTGTTTCACTGTGCTGTACTGGTGTGTTTCACTGTGCTGTACTGGTGTGTTTCACTGTGCTGTACTGGTGTGTTTCACTGTGCTGTACTGGTGTGTTTCACTGTGCTGTACTGGTGTGTTTCAGTGTGCTGCACTGGTGTGTTTCAGTGTGCTGCACTGGTGTGTTTCAGTGTGCTGCACTGGTGTGTTTCAGTGTGCTGCACTGGTGTGTTTCAGTGTGCTGTACTGGTGTGTTTCAGTGTGCTGCACTGGTGTGTTTCAGTGTGCTGCACTGGTGTGTTTCAGTGTGCTGCACTGGTGTGTTTCAGTGTGCTGCACTGGTGTGTTTCAGTGTGCTGCACTGGTGTGTTTCAGTGTGCTGCACTGGTGTGTTTCAGTGTGCTGCACTGGTGTGTTTCACTGTGCTGCACTGGTGTGTTTCACTGTGCTGCACTGGTGTGTTTCACTGTGCTGCACTGGTGTGTTTCACTGTGCTGCACTGGTGTGTTTCACTGTGCTGCACTGGTGTGTTTCACTGTGCTGCACTGGTGTGTTTCACTGTGCTGCACTGGTGTGTTTCACTGTGCTACACTGGTGTGTTTCACTGTGCTACACTGGTGTGTTTCACTGTGCTACACTGGTGTGTTTCACTGTGCTACACTGGTGTGTTTCACTGTGCTACACTGGTGTGTTTCACTGTGCTACACTGGTGTGTTTCACTGTGCTACACTGGTGTGTTTCACTGTGCTACACTGGTGTGTTTCACTGTGCTACACTGGTGTGTTTCACTGTGCTACACTGGTGTGTTTCACTGTGCTACACTGGTGTGTTTCACTGTGCTACACTGGTGTGTTTCACTGTGCTACACTGGTGTGTTTCACTGTGCTACACTGGTGTGTTTCACTGTGCTACACTGGTGTGTTTCACTGTGCTACACTGGTGTGTTTCACTGTGCTACACTGGTGTGTTTCACTGTGCTACACTGGTGTGTTTCACTGTGCTACACTGGTGTGTTTCACTGTGCTACACTGGTGTGTTTCACTGTGCTACACTGGTGTGTTTCACTGTGCTACACTGGTGTGTTTCACTGTGCTACACTGGTGTGTTTCACTGTGCTACACTGGTGTGTTTCACTGTGCTACACTGGTGTGTTTCACTGTGCTACACTGGTGTGTTTCACTGTGCTGTACTGGTGTGTTTCACTGTGCTACACTGGTGTGTTTCACTGTGCTACACTGGTGTGTTTCAGTGTGCTGTACTGGTGTGTTTCAGTGTGCTGTACTGGTGTGTTTCAGTGTGCTGTACTGGTGTGTTTCAGTGTGCTGTACTGGTGTGTTTCAGTGTGCTGTACTGGTGTGTTTCAGTGTGCTGTACTGGTGTGTTTCAGTGTGCTGTACTGGTGTGTTTCAGTGTGCTGTACTGGTGTGTTTCAGTGTGCTGTACTGGTGTGTTTCAGTGTGCTGTACTGGTGTGTTTCAGTGTGCTGTACTGGTGTGTTTCAGTGTGCTGTACTGGTGTGTTTCAGTGTGCTGTACTGGTGTGTTTCAGTGTGCTGTACTGGTGTGTTTCAGTGTGCTGTACTGGTGTGTTTCAGTGTGCTGTACTGGTGTGTTTCAGTGTGCTGTACTGGTGTGTTTCAGTGTGCTGTACTGGTGTGTTTCAGTGTGCTGTACTGGTGTGTTTCAGTGTGCTGTACTGGTGTGTTTCAGTGTGCTGTACTGGTGTGTTTCAGTGTGCTGTACTGGTGTGTTTCAGTGTGCTGTACTGGTGTGTTTCAGTGTGCTGTACTGGTGTGTTTCAGTGTGCTGTACTGGTGTGTTTCAGTGTGCTGTACTGGTGTGTTTCAGTGTGCTGTACTGGTGTGTTTCAGTGTGCTGTACTGGTGTGTTTCAGTGTGCTGTACTGGTGTGTTTCAGTGTGCTGTACTGGTGTGTTTCAGTGTGCTGTACTGGTGTGTTTCAGTGTGCTGTACTGGTGTGTTTCAGTGTGCTGTACTGGTGTGTTTCAGTGTGCTGTACTGGTGTGTTTCAGTGTGCTGTACTGGTGTGTTTCACTGTGCTGTACTGGTGTGTTTCAGTGTGCTGTACTGGTGTGTTTCACTGTGCTGTACTGGTGTGTTTCACTGTGCTGTACTGGTGTGTTTCACTGTGCTGTACTGGTGTGTTTCACTGTGCTGTACTGGTGTGTTTCAGTGTGCTGTACTGGTGTGTTTCAGTGTGCTGTACTGGTGTGTTTCAGTGTGCTGTACTGGTGTGTTTCAGTGTGCTGCACTGGTGTGTTTCAGTGTGCTGCACTGGTGTGTTTCAGTGTGCTGCACTGGTGTGTTTCAGTGTGCTGCACTGGTGTGTTTCAGTGTGCTGCACTGGTGTGTTTCAGTGTGCTGCACTGGTGTGTTTCAGTGTGCTGCACTGGTGTGTTTCAGTGTGCTGCACTGGTGTGTTTCAGTGTGCTGTACTGGTGTGTTTCAGTGTGCTGTACTGGTGTGTTTCAGTGTGCTGTACTGGTGTGTTTCAGTGTGCTGTACTGGTGTGTTTCAGTGTGCTGTACTGGTGTGTTTCAGTGTGCTGTACTGGTGTGTTTCACTGTGCTGTACTGGTGTGTTTCAGTGTGCTTTACTGGTGTGTTTCACTGTGCTGTACTGGTGTGTTTCAGTGTGCTTTACTGGTGTGTTTCACTGTGCTGCACTGGTGTGTTTCAGTGTGCTGTACTGGTGTGTTTCAGTGTGCTGTACTGGTGTGTTTCAGTGTGCTGTACTGGTGTGTTTCAGTGTGCTGTACTGGTGTGTTTCAGTGTGCTGTACTGGTGTGTTTCAGTGTGCTGTACTGGTGTGTTTCAGTGTGCTGTACTGGTGTGTTTCAGTGTGCTGTACTGGTGTGTTTCACTGTGCTGTACTGGTGTGTTTCACTGTGCTGTACTGGTGTGTTTCAGTGTGATTTACTGGTGTGTTTCAGTGTGATTTACTGGTGTGTTTCACTGTGCTGTACTGGTGTGTTTCAGTGTGATTTACTGGTGTGTTTCACTGTGCTGCACTGGTGTGTTTCAGTGTGCTGTACTGGTGTGTTTCACTGTGCTGTACTGGTGTGTTTCAGTGTGATTTACTGGTGTGTTTCACTGTGCTGCACTGGTGTGTTTCAGTGTGCTGTACTGGTGTGTTTCAGTGTGCTGTACTGGTGTGTTTCAGTGTGCTGTACTGGTGTGTTTCAGTGTGCTGTACTGGTGTGTTTCAGTGTGCTGTACTGGTGTGTTTCAGTGTGCTGTACTGGTGTGTTTCAGTGTGCTGTACTGGTGTGTTTCAGTGTGCTGTACTGGTGTGTTTCAGTGTGCTGTACTGGTGTGTTTCAGTGTGCTGTACTGGTGTGTTTCAGTGTGCTGTACTGGTGTGTTTCACTGTGCTGTACTGGTGTGTTTCACTGTGCTGTACTGGTGTGTTTCACTGTGCTGTACTGGTGTGTTTCACTGTGCTGTACTGGTGTGTTTCAGTGTGATTTACTGGTGTGTTTCACTGTGCTGTACTGGTGTGTTTCAGTGTGCTGCACTGGTGTGTTTCAGTGTGCTGCACTGGTGTGTTTCAGTGTGCTGTACTGGTGTGTTTCAGTGTACTGTACTGGTGTGTTTCAGTGTGCTGTACTGGTGTGTTTCAGTGTGCTGTACAGGTAGTCCCCGATTTACGAGCGCTCTGATCTGCGAGGTTCCAGACTTACGAGCTGCACATTTTTGGAAAAAACGAAAAAAATACTGAGTTTTCATGTGTTTTTTCACTTCAGTTAGCTAGTTAAGCATATAAACACACGTTTCCGATCATTTTTATGCACTCAAAAGTAGTTTTTAGATGAAAATAGAGTGTTTTTAGGTGCGCTAGCGAAAACCGTTCCAATTTACGAGCGGATTTCCGGATTTACGAGCGAAATGGCGGCCGTTCCAAATTACGAGATTTCCGGTTTACGAGCGCCTCGTTGTAACGGATCTCGCTCGTAAATCGGGGACTACCTGTACTGGTGTGTTTCACTGTGCTGTACTGGTGTGTTTCAGTGTGCTGTACTGGTGTGTTTCAGTGTGCTGTACTGGTGTGTTTCAGTGTGCTGTACTGGTGTGTTTCAGTGTGCTGTACTGGTGTGTTTCAGTGTGCTGTACTGGTGTGTTTCAGTGTGCTGTACTGGTGTGTTTCAGTGTGCTGTACTGGTGTGTTTCAGTGTGCTGTACTGGTGTGTTTCAGTGTGCTGTACTGGTGTGTTTCACTGTGCTGTACTGGTGTGTTTCAGTGTGCTGTACTGGTGTGTTTCACTGTGCTGTACTGGTGTGTTTCACTGTGCTGTACTGGTGTGTTTCACTGTGCTGTACTGGTGTGTTTCACTGTGCTGTACTGGTGTGTTTCACTGTGCTGTACTGGTGTGTTTCAGTGTGATTTACTGGTGTGTTTCACTGTGCTGTACTGGTGTGTTTCAGTGTGCTGCACTGGTGTGTTTCAGTGTGCTGCACTGGTGTGTTTCAGTGTGCTGCACTGGTGTGTTTCAGTGTGCTGTACTGGTGTGTTTCAGTGTGCTGTACTGGTGTGTTTCAGTGTGCTGTACTGGTGTGTTTCAGTGTGCTGTACTGGTGTGTTTCAGTGTGCTGTACTGGTGTGTTTCAGTGTGCTGTACTGGTGTGTTTCAGTGTGCTGTACTGGTGTGTTTCAGTGTGCTGTACTGGTGTGTTTCAGTGTGATTTACTGGTGTGTTTCACTGTGCTGTACTGGTGTGTTTCAGTGTGATTTACTGGTGTGTTTCAGTGTGCTGTACTGGTGTGTTTCAGTGTGCTGTACTGGTGTGTTTCAGTGTGCTGTACTGGTGTGTTTCAGTGTGCTGTACTGGTGTGTTTCAGTGTGCTGTACTGGTGTGTTTCAGTGTGCTGTACTGGTGTGTTTCAGTGTGCTGTACTGGTGTGTTTCAGTGTGCTGTACTGGTGTGTTTCAGTGTGCTGTACTGGTGTGTTTCAGTGTGCTGTACTGGTGTGTTTCAGTGTGCTGTACTGGTGTGTTTCAGTGTGCTGTACTGGTGTGTTTCAGTGTGCTGTACTGGTGTGTTTCAGTGTGCTGTACTGGTGTGTTTCAGTGTGCTGTACTGGTGTGTTTCAGTGTGCTGTACTGGTGTGTTTCAGTGTGCTGTACTGGTGTGTTTCAGTGTGCTGTACTGGTGTGTTTCAGTGTGCTGTACTGGTGTGTTTCAGTGTGCTGTACTGGTGTGTTTCACTG
Organism: Garcialebias charrua; assembly: GCA_038048925.1. Classification (NCBI taxonomy): domain Eukaryota; kingdom Metazoa; phylum Chordata; class Actinopteri; order Cyprinodontiformes; family Rivulidae; genus Garcialebias; species Garcialebias charrua. Next base: position 2,723 of record JBBPBX010081766.1, on the reverse strand, counting down.
TGCTGTACTGGTGTGTTTCACTGTGCTGTACTGGTGTGTTTCACTGTGCTGTACTGGTGTGTTTCACTGTGCTGTACTGGTGTGTTTCAGTGTGATTTACTGGTGTGTTTCACTGTGCTGTACTGGTGTGTTTCAGTGTGATTTACTGGTGTGTTTCAGTGTGCTGTACTGGTGTGTTTCAGTGTGCTGTACTGGTGTGTTTCAGTGTGCTGTACTGGTGTGTTTCAGTGTGCTGTACTGGTGTGTTTCACTGTGCTGTACTGGTGTGTTTCAGTGTGCTGTACTGGTGTGTTTCAGTGTGCTGTACTGGTGTGTTTCAGTGTGCTGTACTGGTGTGTTTCAGTGTGCTGTACTGGTGTGTTTCAGTGTGCTGTACTGGTGTGTTTCAGTGTGCTGTACTGGTGTGTTTCAGTGTGCTGTACTGGTGTGTTTCAGTGTGCTGTACTGGTGTGTTTCAGTGTGCTGTACTGGTGTGTTTCACTGTGCTGTACTGGTGTGTTTCAGTGTGCTGTACTGGTGTGTTTCAGTGTGCTGTACTGGTGTGTTTCAGTGTGCTGTACTGGTGTGTTTCACTGTGCTGTACTGGTGTGTTTCACTGTGCTGTACTGGTGTGTTTCACTGTGCTGTACTGGTGTGTTTCACTGTGCTGTACTGGTGTGTTTCAGTGTGCTGTACTGGTGTGTTTCAGTGTGCTGTACTGGTGTGTTTCAGTGTGCTGTACTGGTGTGTTTCAGTGTGCTGTACTGGTGTGTTTCAGTGTGCTGTACTGGTGTGTTTCAGTGTGCTGTACTGGTGTGTTTCAGTGTGATTTACTGGTGTGTTTCACTGTGCTGTACTGGTGTGTTTCAGTGTGATTTACTGGTGTGTTTCACTGTGCTGTACTGGTGTGTTTCAGTGTGCTGTACTGGTGTGTTTCAGTGTGCTGTACTGGTGTGTTTCAGTGTGCTGTACTGGTGTGTTTCAGTGTGCTGTACTGGTGTGTTTCAGTGTGCTGTACTGGTGTGTTTCAGTGTGCTGTACTGGTGTGTTTCACTGTGCTGTACTGGTGTGTTTCACTGTGCTGTACTGGTGTGTTTCACTGTGCTGTACTGGTGTGTTTCACTGTGCTGTACTGGTGTGTTTCACTGTGCTGTACTGGTGTGTTTCAGTGTGATTTACTGGTGTGTTTCACTGTGCTGCACTGGTGTGTTTCACTGTGCTGCACTGGTGTGTTTCAGTGTGCTGCACTGGTGTGTTTCAGTGTGCTGCACTGGTGTGTTTCAGTGTGCTGCACTGGTGTGTTTCAGTGTGTGTGTGTTTCATGTGCTGCACTGGTGTGTTTCACTGTGCTACACTGGTGTGTTTCACTGTGCTACACTGGTGTGTTTCACTGTGCTACACTGGTGTGTTTCACTGTGCTACACTGGTGTGTTTCACTGTGCTACACTGGTGTGTTTCACTGTGCTACACTGGTGTGTTTCACTGTGCTACACTGGTGTGTTTCACTGTGCTACACTGGTGTGTTTCACTGTGCTGCACTGGTGTGTTTCACTGTGCTGCACTGGTGTGTTTCACTGTGCTGCACTGGTGTGTTTCACTGTGCTGCACTGGTGTGTTTCACTGTGCTGCACTGGTGTGTTTCACTGTGCTGCACTGGTGTGTTTCACTGTGCTACACTGGTGTGTTTCACTGTGCTACACTGGTGTGTTTCACTGTGCTACACTGGTGTGTTTCACTGTGCTACACTGGTGTGTTTCACTGTGCTACACTGGTGTGTTTCACTGTGCTACACTGGTGTGTTTCACTGTGCTACACTGGTGTGTTTCACTGTGCTACACTGGTGTGTTTCACTGTGCTACACTGGTGTGTTTCACTGTGCTACACTGGTGTGTTTCACTGTGCTACACTGGTGTGTTTCACTGTGCTACACTGGTGTGTTTCACTGTGCTACACTGGTGTGTTTCACTGTGCTACACTGGTGTGTTTCACTGTGCTACACTGGTGTGTTTCACTGTGCTACACTGGTGTGTTTCACTGTGCTACACTGGTGTGTTTCACTGTGCTGCACTGGTGTGTTTCACTGTGCTGCACTGGTGTGTTTCACTGTGCTGCACTGGTGTGTTTCACTGTGCTGCACTGGTGTGTTTCACTGTGCTGCACTGGTGTGTTTCACTGTGCTGCACTGGTGTGTTTCACTGTGCTGCACTGGTGTGTTTCAGTGTGCTGCACTGGTGTGTTTCAGTGTGCTGCACTGGTGTGTTTCAGTGTGCTGTACTGGTGTGTTTCAGTGTGCTGTACTGGTGTGTTTCAGTGTGCTGTACTGGTGTGTTTCACTGTGCTGTACTGGTGTGTTTCAGTGTGCTGTACTGGTGTGTTTCAGTGTGCTGTACTGGTGTGTTTCAGTGTGCTGTACTGGTGTGTTTCAGTGTGCTGTACTGGTGTGTTTCAGTGTGCTGTACTGGTGTGTTTCAGTGTGCTGTACTGGTGTGTTTCAGTGTGCTGTACTGGTGTGTTTCACTGTGCTGTACTGGTGTGTTTCAGTGTGCTGTACTGGTGTGTTTCAGTGTGCTGTACTGGTGTGTTTCAGTGTGCTGTACTGGTGTGTTTCAGTGTGCTGTACTGGTGTGTTTCAGTGTGCTGTACTGGTGTGTTTCAGTGTGCTGTACTGGTGTGTTTCAGTGTGCTGTACTGGTGTGTTTCAGTGTGATTTACTGGTGTGTTTCAGTGTGCATGTACTGGTGTGT
>JBBPBX010081765.1:0-11756 GCA_038048925.1 Garcialebias charrua | reverse complement strand
GATTATCATTTTGGAGGAGAGAGGCAGTTCTCTATGAATTCACTACAGCCTGAAATATGGAAAAACGACCAAAATCCTGGATTTTCTCTACAAAGATGTAAAAATGTCATCCCACCCACTCTGCTTTCCATGTTTCCATCTGAAATATAAAACATTTTAGGGGACAGGCAAGAGATGGAAATAAAACAGGCAGAGAAAGGACAAATGGCATGAATATATGGAGAATTCAGCAAGTGGAGGGAGAGAGGAGAGGGAGGTCAGGGGTCACGGTGTGCAAAACAGATAAGTACTCCTCATTCCTTTTTGACTGACAGACCATGGAAGAACTTAGAAAAGCCCTCAAGAAATGCATCCTTCTTCATAACTCCTTGCAGCTATCGTACCTTTCTAGCCCATCACTGTGCCTCTTCTTCCCCTCCATCTCTATCAAACTCCCCATCGTTTTTATTCTCCATCTGTCACCTGCCTGGTTGATCCACACATTCAAGTTTCACCAAGTGGTTTTGGTTTTGCACCTCAACTTTTCTCTCCTTTTATTCTGTTATTCTCTACAGGAGTACGTCCACTTTTATTTGTATGTATTTCCAAGCTTTTATTTAAATGGTTTAAAACAATAGGTCAGATGCCTTTGAGCTGTGAAAGAGAAATAATTTATGACTACCTTCTACAAACATAATAGGATTTTTTTTTATGACAAGATCAATTTGCTGTTTCGATACATTAATAGTCGGTATGTGTCATAACATAATTAATTCTAGAGTATTCACTGACCAGCAGGGGATACATTATTATTTTATTGCATTTATGTCATCATTTGTTATGGACAATCATCCTTGTTTCAAGGTGACACTTCCTTCCATTAAAAAAAACACTCCTCCCTTGCTGCGTGTTAGCTTTTCAAGCAGGGTCAAATGCCAGTGGATGTGCAATAAGAAGCAGAATTACTGATTATGCAACTGTACACTGTTTTTTAACAAGTTGCCTGACCAATCATAGAAGACTGGACTTGTCAAGGGGTAGTCTTAAGAAGCTGAAGCAGCAAAAATTAAGCTTTTAACAAAAAAATGTGACAACAAGAATAAAGCAGCAGCAGATTTTAACGTTATTTTTCTCAATAAATCATTAAAACTTTTCTTTAAGCACCATAAACGAGAAGTATGTATACAGTCACTTCAAAAGTAGTACATGTTGCTATTATTTGGCTCTGAAACCATAGACACATAGATGTGATGGGTTAGGGGTTTGGATGATACATCAGGTTCTTTTAGACTACAGGTAGTCCCCAACTTACGAGCGAATTCCGTTCCTCCGAGGCGCTCGTAAAGCGAAAATTCGTAACTTGGAACGGCCGCACGTGGCTCTCGTTAAACCGGAACATCGCTCGCAAATCGGAAAACCCCACGTGGCTCTCGTAAAACCGGAACATCGCTCGCAAATTGGAACAAACCACGTGGCTCTCGTAAAACCGGAACATCGCTCGCAAATTAGAACAAACCACGTGGCTCTCGTAAAACCGGAATATCGCTCGCAAATTGGAACAAACCCACGTGGCTCTCGTTAAACCGGAACATCGCTCGCAAATCGGAAAAAGGGCGCTAACGAGACGCCAAGCACCCGTTTATCAACATGACACTGAAGAAGCGTACATACTGATCCTTAAACATGCACAACACTTTATTTACAAGCAGTTAGCTAGCACATTACACCACACATTCATCTATAAACACATACCTGTACAGTTTTTACTGTACAAAAGTGCTTTTCTGCCCAGCACTACTGTACAGTACTGTACTGTACTGTACTGTACAGTACTTTCATTGAATACTGTAACCAAGTCACACCCATATGACATCATGTGACACCATGTGTCACATCCATCAGAAACCGGTCAAATGCATCTGGAACAACTCACACCCACCATGAACAAGCCAAATCCATCAGAATCAAGTCACACCCATCATGAACACATGACATCCATCAGCATCATGTTGCAAACAAACATCAGAAACAAGTGACATCCTCCAGAAAGATGTAGCAAGCATCATGTTTAAAAAAACAACAGTGCCATACTGTAGTGTCCACTCCATGAACTTTAGAAAGGTAGAACCAGCCAGCACAGAAACAGCATAAAAAAGAAAGTTCCCTTACTTTGATTGAAGTGAAGGTAGTCTCTTTGGTTGTCAAAAGTTGCTGTTCAAACCTGGATCAGATGGGACTGCTTATGCAGCAGTGCAACCATCAATGTGAACATGTGAGTTCAGAGAAGCCGACGTAAGATATGAGTTCAGGGCAGGTGTGAGGTCCTGATGTGATGGAGGATGCTGGAGGATGCAGGATGATGCAGGAACAAGCAGCATCATTCAGAGGTAAGATGTGAGTTCAGTTCAAGTGTTTGGTCCTGATGTGATGGAGGATGCTGGAGGATGCAGGATGATGCAGGAACAAGCAGCATCATTCAGAGGTAAGATGTGAGTTCAGTTCAAGTGTTTGGTCCTGATGTGATGGAGGATGCTCGAGGATGCAGGATGATGCAGGAACAAGCAGCATCATTCAGAGGGATCACTGCACTAAAACCATAGATATACGGTAAGATCTGATGTAGTATATCTCCGTATCCTTTAAATATACTTATACTTATATTTCCGGATATTCCCGGAAATGGCCCGCAATGATCCTTAAAAAATCCCAAGATCCCAAAATCCGGATACTTATCTTTGGCAGGCCCTTGACAAATAAATGCCACATTTATTTTGGATCTGCCGAAGATAAGTATCCAGATTTTGGGATTTTTTAAGGATCATTGCGGGCCATTTCCGGGAATATCCGAACACAGATCCTTCCGTATATCTATGGTTTTAATGCAGTGGATGTGAGTTTAGGTCAAGTGTTTGGTCCTGATGCGAGGATGCAGAAGGTATGCATGGTCAGACAGGCGTCCAGGTGTCTGACATGGGTCAGTGATGCCACTGGAGGCAGGAGAGCTGGTCTGTCTGTGAACACAAACAACACACATGTTGAAGTGAACATTACACACAGAGAGATGACACCCCCCACACACACACATGCACAAGTTGTGAAAAGGCCTCACGTTCATGTGGAGGAGAGGAGGCAGCGCACGGGTGTTCAGACTGTGGTCAGACAGGCGTCCAGGTGTCTGACATGGGTCAGTGATGCCACTGGAGGCAGGAGAGCTGGTCTGTCTGTGAACACAAACAACACACATGTTGAAGTGAACATTACACACAGAGAGATGACACCCCCCCACACACACACATGCACAAGTTGTGAAAAGGCCTCACGTTCATGTGGAGGAGAGGAGGCAGCGCACGGGTGTTCAGACTGTGGTCAGACAGGCGTCCAGGTGGAGGAGGCATGGAGGAGGCATGGAGGAGGCATGGAGGAGGCATGGAGGAGGCATGGAGGAGGCATGGAGGAGGCATGGAGCATCCCCTCAGTCAGTGTGATTTCATTGCACCCAGGAGGGTTAATCCCTCAGTCAGTGTGATGCCAGTACACCCAGGAGGGTTAATCCCTCAGTCAGTGTGATGCCAGTACACCCAGGAGGGTTAATCCCTCAGTCAGTGTGATGCCAGTACACCCAGGAGGGTTAATCCCTCAGTCAGTGTGATGCCAGTACACCCAGGAGAGGAGGGAACGCAGCAGGTGTCACTGTTAGAAAACAGAAATTTGTAAGTTAACATTACTGTATGTACTGTAATGAAACATATGACCACACAGACAGCAAGGTGTTGTGCTTACAGATAAATTAAACACATCCAAAAACAACTTGTCCTTACTGTGATGTTTGTGTGCTGATGTTTGGACCAGGGGGCGGCCTTTCCACAATGCTTTGGAGGGATGCTGTGGACATGACAAGACACAGGTGGATGATGAAATGTAGCATGAAACTAAACAGAAAAGCAAAATTAAATTCACATTTCATTATGTACTGTACGGTACCTGGATGATGAAGCTGTGCAGGTTAGTGGGAGATGAGCAGGAGGTCAGTGAAGGTAGGTGTTGCAGAGGCTGGCTGGAGAGGAGGAGACGTCTGTGGACATGAACACAGACAGGTGGGTTAACAGATGAAGTAACATAAAAACAAAACACAAAATCAAAAAGTAAAAGCAAGTTTTCATTACCTTTGTGGAGGGGTGCAGAGGCTGGCTGGCTGAATGACTGGAGTGGAGAGGAGGAGGAGGAGCAGGAGCAGCAGACGTCTGTGGACATGAACAGAGACAGGTGGGTTAACAGATGAAGTAACATAAAATAAAACAGAAAATCAAAATATAAATGCAACATTTCTTTACCTTTGGGGACAGGTGCAGGGGAAGGACGGAGGGATGTTTACTGGGGAGAGGGTGAGCTGGATCTGGAGCTGGAGCTGGAGCTGGAGATGGAGATGTCCATTGACGGCTGGCTTGCAGCAGCAGAGGTGGATGGCTGTGCAGCAGCAGAGGTGGATGGCATTTCCTCTGCTGCTTCTGCTGCTCCAGCAGATCCTAGAGTCGCTGCAGTGCCCGTGGCTGCAGTGCCCCTCGTAACAAACTGCAGCATGGTGCTCTGCGCGGCCTCCTGTTTTTTATCCTCTAGGATCTGCCGGTAACAAGCCAGACCGTCAAGGATAGTTCGGGATGCCCTGGCGAACCTCTCCCCATCCGCGTCCATTGCCTCCAACTGGTCCAAGACGTGCTGCTGCTCCTTAAAGATCTTGGCCAAGGCCTGCCTCGTGAAGACCTTGGCCGGAGCGGTTGGCCTTTCTTCTTGCTGCTCCTCCTCTACCGGCTGCCTATCCAGCTGCTGCAGGTCCGCAGTAGAAAGCTCCTCGCCTTCTTCAGCCAGCAACTCCCGAACATCTTCAGCCTCAATCTCCAAGTTCATCCTCCTACTCATCTCCACCACACTCTCAATCACACTGCTGATTGAGTCCTCGGGCTCAAGTGAGGGATCAAAAAACTGTGGACAGAGCTTTTTCCACACTCCGTTCAGTGTGCTCTCCCTCACCTGATGCCAGGACTCATCAATGTGACGCAGAGCATGGCGCAGGTTATACTTCTTCCAGAAGTCCTTTAACGTGAACTCTGGAGAGTCGTCTGTTTCCAACAAAGCACTGCGGATGACCCTCTGAAGGTAGTAGGCCTTGAAGGTCGATATCACCCCCTGGTCCATTGGCTGGATGAGACTGGTGGTATTGGGTGGCAGGTACACCACCCTCACATTTTGGTTGAGGTCAGTCAGATTTGCGGGGTGACCCGGTGCATTGTCCAACAACAACAGGATGTTAAAGCGAATGCGCTGTCGTCTGCAGTAGCACTGTACGTCCTTGACGAAATGTTTGGTAAACCATTTTGAGAACACCTCTTGGGTAACCCAGGCCTTACGGTTTGATGCCCAATACACCGGCAGATCTTTCTTATCAATATGCTGTAAGGCCCTGGGGCTCTCATAATGGTTTACCAACAGCGGCTTTAACTTGCAGTCACCAGCAGCATTCGCTCCGAACAGCAACGTGATCCTCTCTTTCCCCACTTTGTGGCCCGGTGCTGTTCTTTCCTCCCTGCTGATGTAGGTGCGGTCGGGCAACCTCTTCCAAAATAGACCAGTCTCATCAACATTGAACACCTGCTGCGGTGTGTATCCCCCCTCCCTTATTATGGCTGCCAGTTTTTCTGGGAATGCGGCTGCTGCCGCCGCATCACCACCTGCTGCCTCTCCTGGTGAAAAAAAACACACACAGGACAAGATTAACCACATGTTACTGTACACTGTGTTAAAAATTAAAGCACAGATGAAATGTTTCACTTACCTTGGATTTTTATGCTGTGCAAATTAGCCCTTTGTCGGAACCGATTAAACCACCCCCGTGACGCATGGAAGTCGGGCACCTCCACGCCCTCCCCCATCTCTGCTTTGATATCCTCGTAAATTTTGAGGGCTTTCTCCTGCATCATCATCAAATTTAACGGGATATGCCTCTGGTTGCAGTCCTCTATCCAAAGGACTAGAAGTTGTTCATGAAAAGACAGGTGTGTTAAAACATGAACTGTACTGAACATTACAGAAACATAAAAATTATTTTTAATAAAAGTCTTGTGACCGTGTGTTAAACGTCTCAGGTAAACAAAGCACACCTGTAAACAAACATCTCAGGTAAACAAAGCACACCTGTAAACAAACATCTCAGGTAAACAAAGCACACCTGTAAACAAACATCTCAGGTAAACAAAGCACACCTGTAAACAAACATCTCAGGTAAACAAAGCACACCTGTAAACAAACATCTCAGGTAAACAAAGCACACCTGTAAACAAACATCTCAGGTAAACAAAGCACACCTGTAAACAAACATCTCAGGTAAACAAAGCACACCTGTAAACAAACATCTCAGGTAAACAAAGCACACCTGTAAACAAACATCTCAGGTAAACAAAGCACACCTGTAAACAAACATCTCAGGTAAACAAAGCACACCTGTAAACAAACATCTCAGGTAAACAAAGCACACCTGTAAACAAACATCTCAGGTAAAAAAAAAATTTAATGAAACTGTACAGTGCATACAGTATTAAAAATACTGTCCAGGTATTTCTTAAATAATTTCCTATCTAAAAGACGCAATACGTACTGTAAATAAAAAAATTAATTTTCTTACCCATCAGACGCTCAATCTCTGTGATAACACCCGTGCGTTGCTTCGTTATCACCGTGGACTTCATTGGGGCAGCTCCTCTCACGCTAGCTAAAATGCGCTCGCGGTCAGCCTTTATGGTGCTGACTGTGGAACTGACCTAAAATAAAAAATAAAATGTCATTAACTAACAGACGCTTGCCGTGCGCTGCATGCTTATTACGGTGCTTATTACGGTGTTCATCTGCGCAGCGACTAGAAGCGCTCACGTTCCGCCATTACAAGTCTCGCTGTAAAAGGCGCTCACGTTCCGCCATTACGAGTCTTCATCTGCGCAGCGACTAAAACACTCGCTAAAAAGCGCTCACGTTCCGCCATTACGAGTCTTCATCTGCGCAGCGACTAAAACACTCGCTAAAAAGCGCTCACGTTCCGCCATTACGAGTCTTCATCTGCGCAGCGACTAAAACACTCGCTAAAAAGCGCTCACGTTCCGCCATTACGAGTCGTGCTAACGGTGGTGTACTCACCAGGTTCAGAGCTTTGCAGATGGAGGACGTCGACTCTCCCCTCTGCGCCCGATTGATGATGTCCAGCTTCTGCTCCAGCGTGATGGCCTTACGCTTTTTAGGAGCGCTCGCACCAGCAGAAGAAGCTCCTCGCTTTGCAGACATGCTTTCAAAAGAAGATGCTAACAAAGCTAATGCTAATGCTAATGAATATCTGTATGTGTACTGTAACTGTGTCTCTCAAATCGCCAAACTGTAGACCCACGCGGCTGCATTCGCGCTGTTCGCTTATGTAGTACCTGATGAAATCACTCCGCCTTTGTTTTTTGGGGGTGGGGGTACAGTAAAGTAGTGCCTATGTAACCTTCCGCTGCTGTACTTTTCCATTTGTCACGCGAAACATACCCCACCCCACCCACCACAGCGTGCCCGCCATGTGCAGTGTGCATGTCCAGTCCAAGTCCAGTGCAGGTGCATGGTTAAATCGCCCATCCCCCAACCCGAAACCAACCATCGCCCATCCCCCAACCCGAAACCAACCATCGCCCATCCCCCCCGAAACCAACCCCCTCCACTCCACCTCCCCCGCCCCCCCACATTCCACCTCCTGCCCCAAACTCCCCTTCGAAACATGACATTCAGCCGTCGGCACGAACACTCGGTTCTCGTAAAACAGAACAATGGTTTCTAACGGAGTTTTCTCGTAAACACGGAATTTTCATCTCGTTATTCGGAGCAATGGTTTCTAACGGAGTTTTCTCGTAAACACGGAATTTTCATCTCGTTATTCGGAGCAATGGTTTCTAACGGTAAATTCTCGTAACTCTGGAATTTTCGCTCGTATCTTGGAACGACGCTTTCTAATGTTGTTCTCTCGTAAAATCGGAACGGCAGCTCGCAAGTCCGTAGTTTGGTTCCTGGAAGCTCTCGTAAAGTCGGGCGCTCGTAAGTCGGGGACTACCTGTATTGGTCTGGGTTTTTTTTACACTGGAAGTACTGTGGTTGACTATTTTAAACTACATTCATTGAGTGTGGTTTAGCTTCTCTCCCCCTGCGCTATGTAGCAGCATAGCGCGGCCTTCTTATCCTTTTTCAGAATACATTTTTTTTAATAGAAAAAGGGACAAAGCCATGAGGAGAGGATAATGTCATTACAAAAAAAGATCTCTTCACACCTTATTCAATCAGGACACGATATAAGACATAAAATAACTCTGCCAGCAAGCACATTTATGAACATGTTACATATGCATTTGATGACGAGGCAGTCCATGAAGCACTAACAGATAGTCCTGATAAGATGATGGTCAGCTGGCACAGTTCTGATAAACAAAAGCTTTTCCTTAAGCCCCCAGTACACTCCCACGTACGTCCGTTCACACATATGTATGCGCGTAATGTACGCAGAGGGTTCAGACATCATACTCGAGTATCCACCCTGAGCAGCTGCACCGCATCTCTACAGACAAGGAGTGTTTACCTACGGGACAAATTGAGGTAGCCGAAGGGTCATTCGCTGACACGCCTACTGAACTGATTGACAAGTAGAAAAAAAAACCAAGTGCTTGCAGCCGCAGCGGTTATTTGTGTTTATATGTTGTTAATAAAAAGTTCCAAAAAAAATAATTTAAAAAACAGGGAGCGCTGGTCCTGCAGCCCACACATCAGACCAGCACACCAGGAAATCTCCAGATCCTCCCACAGCCACGCCGGACCTGAGTTTAATTTGCTCGTGACAAATTTGTTCATTTCTCATCATTTCAGTCATGGAGTCAACGGAGGAGGAAGAGATCACTTGCCTTTTGGCAAAAACAAAAGAAAAGGCCAGATCAGGGATGAAGGAGGGGAATTTAAAACATTAGTGTCACATACAAAAGTCTGGCGCTGGACAGTTTATTGTGCGACACCGCGTTTGCGTACGCGGTCGTAAAAATTGAGCTTTGTGCGTACATGCCCTGCCGGGGTACACTTGTACCTCTGTGTACGTACGTGCGTACCTCTGCGTATGGACGTACGCAGGAGTATACTGGGGGCTTAAGTTTAGACATTTCCCAGGAGAAACTGATAAGTCTGCATGTTTCGAGGCCAACTTCAGATAATCCACAAATGTTAACTTATTCAGGCAGCCTATTTTTCTTTGTCAACCTTGAGTCTTTACAGATACTGTACTTCCAAGGTCCAAAAAGGCCAGATTAGTATACATTCTACAGGTCTGTGCTTCAAGGTCGTTTTCATGCTAACAAGTCCCAAAGCCGCAGGTGGCCTGCAATTCAAATCACTTCTATCTTACAGTTTAGCTTGTAAATCTGTTGATTTTGAGTCCTCTAAGCACAAACTAAACCGTCACATAGGCAGCAGCCTGACAGGGCCAAATTAACTGCAGACATCGTCTTTGTATGTTGATAAACCAGGATACAGTCTATTCCAAAAACAGGAAACCTGTGATCATAAATCCAATTACTGTACTTTTTGCCGTATAAGTCGCTTCGACATATAAGTCGCTTTGTCCAATTATTCATTCATTCATTCAACCTTTATTTATACAGGCTAGTCTCGTTGAGTCACGGGGACTCATTTACAAGAGGGACCTGTCTCACTCACACCAAACAACCATCCACTCTCACTCACACCTAGGGTCAATTTAGAGTCACCAATCAGCCTAACAAGCATGTTTTTTGGTCTGTGGGAGGAAACCGGAGTACCCGGAGGAAACCCACGCATGCACGGGGAGAACATGCAAACTCCACCCAGAAAGGCCCCGGACCGGGATTTGAACCGGCAACCTTCTCGCTGAGAGGCAGCAGCTCTACCAGTTGTGCCACCGTGCTGCCCATAATAATTTGAAAAAATCCATAAATTTTCATTCATTCAACCTTTATTTATACAGGCTAGCCTCATTGAGCCACGGGAGACTCATTTACAAGAGGGACCTGTCTCACTCACACCAAGGGTCAATTTAGAGTTACCAATCAGCCTAACATGCATGTTTTTGGACTGTGGGAGGAAACCGGAGCACCTGGAGAAAACCCACGCATGCACGGAGAGAACATGCTAACTCCACCCAGAAAGGCCCCCGGACCGGGATTTGAACCGAGGACCTGCTCGCTGAGAGGCAGCAGCTCTACCAGTTGTGCCACCGTGCTGCCCAAATATGTCGCTTCGCCCTATAAATCGCATATATTATGCGTCACTGCTAACGCGTTGCATATGTTACGCGTCACCGCTGACAACCCAGAAATGTGGTCCGACCGAGTGTTCATTGTAGCTCTGCTGCAAATGTCTGCCACAGGAGCTTTAAGAAGATTAACACGGTAAAAACAATTATTTGTTTGCTAAAAATTATAGCTGACAATATAGTACAAGGGTTCCTGAGCTTAACCATTCCTTAATCAATTCACGAAATGGTCAAATCTGCTGGATTTAAATTGTTTCGGTTTGACGTCTTCCAAACGGTTGCGTGCGCTACTAAAATAAATTATAAATAAATCGAATTTTATCTCAAATGTCTTATACAGGTCAACAGTTTGTAAATGAAACCCATATAATTACACTCTGTAAGCTAAAAAAAAATCAGCCGAGTGGTTTATGAGATATTTATAACAATATAAACGGAAATGTGCCGCCGCTTTGGTACGGTGGATGGGGCGGGCGGCACATGTGCTGGAGGCTGGGCCTATCCACAGGCGTCGCGGGTTCGCGTCCCAGACCCGACGAGCTTATTTCTGTGGTGTCTCCCCCCTCTCTGCCCATTTCGCCCGCTCCCTCTCTGGTAAATGCCACTAGCACCCAAAAATGCAGAAAATATAATAAAACAAACAAACAATATAAACGGAAATAAAACAGAAGCTAACGAGACGATTCCGTCTCTAAAAAAACGAATTAAAAAATCAAATTTTATCTCAAATATCTTATACAGATCAACAGTTTGTAAATGAATAGAGAATAGAATAGAATAGAATATATCTTTATTGGCATCGTCATTGCACCGGGGCACAAAACGTCGTAATTGACGCACACCCGTCCTTGAGATGGGGCGAGTGCTTGCAGCTGCAGCAGTAATTAAACCGCGCCGCAACAAAATCCATATAACGGAACCCATATAATTACACTCTGTAAGCTAAAAAAATATCCGCCGAGTGGCTTATGAGCTATTTATAACAATATAAACGGAAATAAAACGGAAGCTAACGAGACGATTCCGTCTCTAAAAAACAAATAACAAATCGAATTTTATCTCAAATGTCTTATACAGGTCAACAGTTTGTAATTGAAACCCATATAATTACACTCTGTAAGCTAAAAAAAATATCCTCCCAGTGGTTTATGAGCTATTTATCTAAATACCGTAGTATCTGTTTATGGTAGCTAACCGCTAACAACATGCTAAAAGATAAAAAAAAAAAATCTCAAACATCTCATAAAGCTAGTCAGTTGTAAATGTCCATACAGTGATTACATTCTGTAAGTTTCATAAAAATCGTTCCTGTGGTTCTTGGCTTATCTTGCTACAGAGCGGACTGTGCTCTCAAAAAGGGAGGTAAGACATGCGGAGGGGGGCTCTGTGTTTACATCAACAACGCATGGTGTCTGGATGCTGCTGTGGTCTAGAAACAATGCTC
>JBBPBX010081764.1:0-15880 GCA_038048925.1 Garcialebias charrua | reverse complement strand
TCGCGCCTGACATATATCATTTTAAGACAGTAAATCATCCAAAACTCTCATTAATAAACCCTCCCTGAATAAAAAGAAATTACAGATGTTACCTGATCGCGCAGACACAGCCATAGAGAAGGATGCAGGAACACTCTTTCTTTGTTTTGGGTCCGTGTTGAAAACACTGTTGTTTTAGCCAAAGATTTAGCTTGGTCCGGTTGTTGGTGCAGCCGCGAACAGCACAGCAGGTACCTGAACCCCGGTAGGACATTTCAGTAAACGTTACGTTTAAACAAAAGCTGTGTTTGCTCCGATAAAATGAATGAAAATAACTTTCAAAAACACCCGCGATCCATACTCCACCTATGGAATACAGGCACTTCCGGTGTCGGACCGGAAGTTCAATGCACATTCGCAAATACAGTGACACCTCCAAGAATACTGTGGATACAGCACTCTACTAACACACATTTATACAGCATTCTACTAACACATATTTATACAGCACTAATAAACACCCATTCATACAGCACTCTACTACACACATTAATACAGCACTTTACTACACACATTCATACAGCACTCTACTACACACATTAATACAGCACTTTACTACACACATTCATACTGCACTCTACTACGCACACATTTATACAGCACTCTACTAAACACACATTCATACAGCACTCTACTAAACACACATTTGTTCACTCTGCTCACATATGATTGTACAGCCACACATCCAGGCTGTCATATTGTTAAGTTTGCAGATGATACAGCTGTGGTGGGATGCATCACAGATAATGATGAATCCAGCTACAGACAGGAGGTGGAACATCTGGAGAGCTGGTGCAAAGAGAACAACCTTCACATGAATGTGAAGAAGACGAAGGAGATGATTGTGGACTTCAGAAGGAACAAACACACCCACACCCCACTGTATATAGGTGGATCTGCGGTGGAGGTGGTCTCCAGCTACAAATACCTGGGTGTACACTTGAATGATAACCTCAGCTGGAGCAATAACACCACCAGCCTGATCAAGAAAGGTCATCAGAGACTCTACTTCCTCAGACGGCTGAGACGAGCTGGTCTGAGAAGCTCAGTCCTCACCTCGTTCTACAGGTGTGCAGTGGAGAGCATCCTGTGCTCCAGCATCAACGTGTGGCATGGAGGCTGCACAGTTGCAGAAAGAAAAGCTCTACAGAGAGTGGTGAAGGCTGCACAGAAGATGTTGGAGTCAGTCTCCCCACCATCACAGACATCTACACCTCCAGATGCAGGAAAAGAGCCACCTGCATCATGAAAGACCTCACTCACCCAGCACACTCACTCTTTGCACCACTCCCCTCAGGACGGAGGTTGAGGAGCATCAAATGTAGAACCACTAGACTGAGGAACAGCTTCTACCCTGAGGCTGTCAGACTCATGAATAAATAAATAATAAGAATAAACACTGCAAAATGTCACATCATACTGATACTGATCTGTTTCTTGTTGCTGCGTTCATCTGTGACCATCTGTTTCTTGTTGCTGCGTTCATCTGTGACCATCTGCTCATGTTCGTGCTGCTGTTTATAATGATGTTTTTCTACTACATTAGGGCTTAGTGTATTACTAGCTGATGTGATGTCTCTCTTAGTTAATCCTAGATGTTATTATTGTATTTCTCTTGCATTTGTTGTTGGATGTAACTGGGACCCTGTGTACATAATCTCGTTTTCAACACATGTACTACATGCGGTGCAAATGACAATAAATTCTCTCTGACTCTGACTCTGACTCTGACATTTATACAGCATTCTACTAAACACACATTTATACAGCATTCTACTAACACTGTAGGAGGCGGTGAAGAGACGACACAGGAGACGGGATGTAGGTCTTCACTTTTAATCAACTCCTACTAAAACTGGCGGGAAACACCCAACACCGCCTTATATATCCTAAACCACATCCGGTCCTCTGGACCTTTCACAATAAAACATCCTGTAATGCCTTTGGTCCACTGGGTGTGAGTAGAGCCCCCTAGTGGTCCACCACACACGCCCCCCCAGAACACCCAGTAAGGTCCATCACTAGTCCCGCATTTTAGGTTTGATCAAACGACCAGAACGGCTGAACCTGGGCCCTGCAGAACCAGTCTGATGAAGCGGAGGGCTACGAGGAGGGTCTGCAGAAGATTCGGGCTCCAATGGACGTTGAGAGTCTCTGGAAGAAGGACCGCAGTCCGTTAGCAATGTGGATGGAGGTCTGCCCCTGCGAGGAGCCTGGGCCGTAACAACCTGATCATCTGACATAACATGAGCTGGTTTAAGCCTATCGATACAGACAGTCTCAGTACGACCCCCTAAATCTAAAAGGAAATGTTTCGGACCTGGTTGAAGAACCCGAAACGGTCCATCATACAAAGGCTGTAGTGGTGTCTTGTGTGCATTGTGTTTGACAAAAACAAATTTAGAGGACTCCAGACTCTTAGGGACAAACGACTGCGGTAAACAATGGTGTACCGGGCCGGGTACCCGAAAAGGGGCCTCCTGAGGTGAAAAATGTAGCAACGGTGGGGCGAACTGTGGTGAGGGTACCTCAGGTAAAAACTCACCGGGTACGCGCACAGGCTGACCGAAAACAAGTTCAGCCGGGGAAGAGCTCAGGTCCTCTTTGGTTGCGGTGCGTAACCCCAACAAAACCCAGGGAAGACGGTCAATCCAGTTGTCACCGGTCAATGCGGCGCGAAGCAATGACCTGTGAAACCGTTCACACAAACCATTAGCTTGGGGGTTGTAAGCGGTGGTCCTGTGAACGTTAGTCCCCAGACCCTTGGCCATGGTAGACCAAAGTTCAGAAACAAACTGCGGGCCCCTGTCCGATGTAATGTCTGAAGGGGGGCCAAAACGCGCCACCCAGGTAGACAAAAATGCCCGGGCCACCACTGCAGATGTTGTGGATGTCAGAGGAACCACCTCAGGCCACCTGGTGGTCCGGTCTATCATAGTCAGCAGATGAGTAAAACCTTGTGATGGAGGCAGAGGGCCCACCAGGTCTACGTGCACATGGTCAAACCGCCGACCAGGAATGGAGAAAGGTTCCAAAGGTGCTTTGGTGTGTCTGTTAACCTTAGCACGCTGGCATGGGACACACGTTGCTGCCCACTCCTTAACTGCTTTACGCAGACCGGGCCAAACAAACTTTGAACTGACCAGTTTCACAGAGGCTCTAACACCTGGGTGAGAAAGGGAATGTAAGGAGTCAAAAACGCGGCGTCGCCATGAAACTGGAACCAGGGGGCGGGGCCTGCCAGTAGAAACATCACAGAGCAGGAGAGGACCGCCGTCATTCACCTGCCGTTCCTCCAACTCGAGGCCTGTGGGCCCGGACTGGAGCTCGAGTATTTCTGCGTCGCTACGTTGGTCCGCAGCCATAGCAGAAAAATCGATGCCAACGTATACGGGAGAGATCAGCACCCGAGAGAGACAGTCAGCCACCACGTTGGATTTTCCAGCCACATGCTGAATGTCTGTAGTAAATTCAGACACCGCTGCGAGGTGGCGTTGCTGGCGAGCAGACCAGGGGTCAGAAATTTTTGACATCGCAAACACCAAGGGTTTGTGGTCAACATATGCAGTGAACCGGCGGCCCTCCAGGAAAAACCTGAAATGGCGTGTGGCCAGGTAAAGCGCCAGCAACTCTCTGTCAAAAACACTGTATTTAAGCTCATTGTCCCGCAGCGTACGGCTGAAAAATGCAAGCGGCTGCCAAACCCCGGAAACCTGCTGTTCTAACACAGCCCCCACCGCAACATCAGATGCGTCGGTTGTTAAAGCTATTTGCGCCGCTGGGGATGGATGGGCCAAAAGGGCAGCAGTGGCCAATGCAGTTTTAGCATCACCAAATGCCTGTAGGCGTTCTGGTGTCCAGTCCACACTGTCGTTGGGCTTTTTCTTTTTCAGCGCTCCATAGAGCGGTTGCAGCAGTTGTGCTGCCCTGGGGAGGAAACGGTTATAGAAGTTAACCATTCCCAAAAATTCTTGTAGCGCTTTAACAGACTGGGGCTGTGGGAAATCTGACACCGCCTGCACTTTGTTTGGTAACGGGACGGCACCACTGGCAGAAATGCGGTGGCCCAAAAAGTCAATGACTGGCAGCCCAAACTGGCATTTCGCTGTATTTACAATCAGGCCATGTGCTGCCAGGCGCTGAAAAACCTCACGGAGGTGGGACAGTGCTGCTCAGCCGAGCTGCTAGCCACCAGGACGTCATCCAGGTACACAAATACGAAGGACAGACCCCTTAGGACTGAATCCATCAACCGCTGAAATGTTTGTGCTGCACCTTTAAGACCAAAAGGCATGCGCAAAAACTCAAAAGGCCGAAAGGCGTGATAACAGCGGTCTTAGGGACATCCTCCACATGCACAGGAACCTGGTGGTACCCCCGTACTAAATCTACTTTAGAAAAAATGGAGGTCCCAGCCAGGTGCACTGAAAAATCCTGGATGTGGGGGATGGGATAACGATCGTTCTCTGTGATGTTATTAAGGCGGCGGAAATCCCCACATGGACGCCATTTGCCATCTGCCTTGGGCACCATGTGCAGGGGGGAGGCCCACGGACTGTTTGAGCGTTGCACGATGCCTAAACGCTCCATGTTAGCAAACTCTTCCTGTGCTATTGCTAGCTTAGTAGCATCAAGGCGGCGTGCACGTGCGAACACCGGGGGGCCCGTTGTGGGAATATAATGTTCGACCCCATGTTTTGTGTTTGTGTTTGCAAAATCAGGAACAGTCAGCGAGGGGAATTCAGACAATAAACGCTGAAACACATTACCCGAAGCTAAAAAGTTAGCATGCATTAAAGGCCCAGCTCCTCGCGTCTCACAAGGCAGTGACGAAAAAGACACAGCGTCGATCAGACGCCTGTTAGCTACATCAACAAGGAGCCCGTGAGCACAAAGAAAATCAGCCCCTAAAATAGGGACTGAGCTAGCAGCTACAACAAAGTTCCACTGGAAGTCCCGTTCATGGAAACACACAGTCACCAACCTTTCGCCAAACGTCTTGATGGGATAGCCGTTAGCCGCGGTTAGCTGCGGCCCGCAGCCTTCGGCCAACCTGTCGGAGCCAGTCGGGGGAACGAGGCTCTTCTGCGAACCAGAGTCCACCAGGAACCGTCTCCCCGACCTCGAGTCTTCGATGAAAAGCGGCCTTTCCTTGTCGCCAACGGCCGCGACTGCTAGCGGCTGCTGGCGTTCTCGTTTCCCTGCGGCTCTGCACGGCGGGATGCACCGTCGTGCTTTGGCGCCAAAACGCTGGTGGTAGAAACAAAAGGTGGCTCCTGTCCGCCTTCGGGTAGCGACCCCTGCTACCACCATTGGCTCGTCCGACGCTAAGGGCGTTGCTTGAAGCTCGGGCGCTGCTGGAGATCCGGGGACCGCCGCCTGGACCGCGAAAGTCCTCGCGGCCAGCAGGATGCGGTCGGCTTCGCGGGCCAGCGAGTGGTAATCCTTCTGCTGCAGAAATGAGGAGTTGGCCAGGGCGGTGCGCACTGGAGCCGGGAGCCGGCGGAGAAAGAGGTGGAGAAAGAGAAACTCACAGTCTGCTGAACCCCGCAAAGACAACATGCCTTCCATGAGCTCGAGAGCTGTGCAGTCGCCCAAATCGGAGAGGGAAAACAGTTTCTCGGCGCACTCCGCGTCTGAGAGTGTGTAACGCTGCAGAAGAAGTTCTTTGAGGGCGTCGTATTTTCCTTGTGCAGGAGGGTCTTGTAGCAGGCTCATTACCCGCTAGGTGGACAATAGGTCCAGTGAAGCTACCACATGGTGGTATTTGGTGTCGTCTGCAGAGATCCCGCGAAGAGCAAACTATGATTCGATGTGGGCGAACCACGACTGAGGCGCGTGCAGCCAGAAGTCCGGGATTTTAACGACCACCGCAAAAGCGAGCGGGGCCGCCGGTGGAGGTTCCACAACCGCGGACAGCTGAGGAGAGCTGGCTGGACCTTCAGATGTCGTCATATTCAATTCACGTAGGTCACCAGTGTAGGAGGCGGTGAAGAGACGACACGGGAGACGGGATGTAGGTCTTCACTTTTAATCAACTCCTACTAAAACTGGCGGGAAACACCCAACACCGCCTTATTTATCCTAAACCACATCCGGTCCTCTGGACCTTTCACAATAAAACATACTGTAATGCCTTCGGTCCACTGGGTGTGAGTAGGGCCCCCTAGTGGTCCACCACAACACATATTTATACAGCACTCTACTGACACACATTCATACAGCACTCTACTAAACACACATTTATACAGCATTCTACTAAACACACATTTATACAGCACTCTACTAAACACACATTTATACAACATTCTACTAAACACACATTTATACAGCATTCTACTAACACATATTTATACAGCACTCTACTAACACACATTTATACAGCATTCTACTAACACATATTTATACAGCAATAATAAACACCCATTCATACAGCACTCTACTACACATATTCATACAGCACTCTACTACACACATTCATACAGCACTCTACTACACACATTAATACAGCACTTTACTACACACATTCATACAGCACTCTACTACACACACATTCCTACAGCACATTACTACACACATTCATACAGCACTCTACTACACACAATAATACAGCACTTTACTACACACATTCATACAGCACTCTACTACACACACATTCATACAGCACTTTACTAAACACATTCATACAGCACTCTACTACAAATTCATACAGCACTCTACTACACACACATTCATACAGCACTTTACTACACACATTCATACAGCACTTTACTACACACATTCATACAACACTCTACTACACATTCATACAGCACTCTACTACACACACATTCATACAACACTTTACTACACACATTCATACAGCACTCTACTAAAGACACATTTATACAGCACTCTACTACACACACATTCATACTGCTCTCTACTAAACACACATTCATACAACCCTCTACTACACACATATTCATACTGCACTCCTAAACACACGTTCATACAGCATTCTACTACACACACGTTTATACAGCACTCTACTACACACATTAATATAGCACTTTACTACACACATTCATACAACACTACTACAGATTTATACAGCAATCTACTACACACACATTCATAAAGCAATCTACTACACACATTCAGAAAGCACTCTAGTACACACGCATTCATACAGCACTCTACTACGTACACATTCAGAAAGCATTCTAAATGGTAAATGGAGCTTATTTATATAGCGCTTTCCAGCCCCCTATGAGGGGCCCCAAAGTGCATTACAATACCAACCATCCACCCATTCATACACACATTCATACACCGGTAGCGGCAGTCTGCCATGCAAGGCGTTTTCCAGTCCTACTGGGAGCAACTCGGGGTTAAGTGTCTTGCCCAAGGACACAACAACACATGGTGTGGGGAACCGGGATTCGAACCGCCAACCTTCCGATCGGGGGACGACTGCCATTACCACTACGCCACGGCCGCCCCCACACTACTCTAGTAGTGTACTCTAGTACACACACATTCATACAACACTTTACTATGCACACATTCATACAGGACTCTACTAAACACACATTCAGACAGCACTCTAAACACATTTATACAGCACTCTACCACACATTCATACAGTACTATTCTACCCACATCAATACAGTACTTTACTACACACACATTCATACAGCACTCTACTACACACACATTTATACAGCACTTTACTACACACACATTCAAATAGCACTCTTACACACACATTCAAACAGCACTCTACTATACACACATTCATACAGCATTCTGCTACACATTCATACAGCACTTTAGTACAAATTCATACAGCACTCTACTACACACATTTATACAGTACTGTACTACACACACATTAATACAGCACACTACTAAACACACATTCATACAGCACTCTAATAAACACATGTATACAGGACTCTACCAGTGGTGGAGAAAGTTCTCAAACACTGTACTTAAGTAAAAATACAAATAAACAGACAAAAATGTACTCTAGTAAAAGTAGAAGTACCATATTAATGTTTTTACTTAAGTAAAAGTAAATAAGTACTTGCTTTTAAAATACTCAAAGCATTAAAGTAAAAGTACTTGCTGAATGTATTAACTAATGCAATGGTCTACAATATCAAGTGTTCCTACTGTATGTATATTTTCTGTAATACATTAATAGTGTTGAGTCATTTTAATGAACATTGCTGCAGATAATACATGTTTTTATTGTTTATTCTGTGACACAGTTCACACTTGGACTTGTGATTCTGTGCAGAAGAATTTCAGGGATGACACGCAGAGTTAAATGTTATTAAGCAAAATAAGAAAGAGGAATGATTATACCTTTGAAAGTTTTTATTTAACACAAAACAAAACCAATGTTTCATATTAACTGCAGTAAAAACTTAAGTAAAAGTTGTCTGACAGAAAAAAAACAAGCATTAGACCTAACAAAGGAACATTGTTACGTGGGCACATTTTCTTCAGTCTTTTGTTTGTTTGTTATTTTTATTTTTGGCACCTTTTTGACGGTTCACTGGTGAAAGGGGCAGGGCTCAGCCAGACAAGTGTTTTTAGCTGCAGCTGGTAGCACACCTGGGGTGATTGAGTGATTGGCTGATGGAGTAGCGTGTGTTGGGAGCGGCTGCAGGGCTTTTGAGCTGGGAGCTGCTGTTGCAGAGAATACGTGTAAAAGAAGAAGCAAATAATTTAAGGGACGTGCGGGTGGACACTGGACGGAGGAACAGAGTCTTCACCTCGGGTGTGATCAACCCAGAGGGGAGCGTCAGGATGTTTTTGGCCGGGAGGAAGAGGAAGTTTGTCCTGGATGAACCGGCTGGACGCTAAGTAATGTACCAAGGAGTTTACATGCCTGCAAAAATCAACCACCTACGAAATCACATGTGGTGCGTTTTTAAGAAAAAAGAAAAATTATAAAGAAAAGCAACAACAACAATTATTGAACAGATTGTCTGACGGATGAGGAAAAGTGCGGGCTCGCCCCTTTAAGGATGTCAGCTGGTGGAGAGACTCTGATCGGACATCATTAGGTAAGCCCCACTTCACTGTGTTCCGTCAGGTGCCAGTTTGTTTTTCTTTCTTTTTTCTTATCACGCACTTATAATTGCGGCCCCTACTCTCCATTAAGCACTGATAAGATGAGAACGAGCTGGGGAGAGAAGCGGTTTCGTAACAAGTGGGGGCTCGTCCGGGATCTGAAACTTCCTTTTAACTTTTGAAAATACATGTAGGTTATATTGGTGTTTCGTTGATTCCTGTAATGGTTTAAATTAAATTAGAGTGAGGTTATGGAGGAATTTATCCATCCATCCATCCATCCATTTTCGTCCGCTTATCCGGGGTCCAAAGGTGGGCATATGACCGCTAGGGACCGCTAATGCGCTAATCCGCTTACAGCGGACCTAACGTTTTTGTCAGCGTAACAGCGGAGTGACTAACTTTTATAATTCATAAACGGATTTGTGCTATTTTTATTCAAAATGCAGTACCGCTAATAACTAATTAATCAGTAAAAACGAATAAACTTATTTACAGGCTCTTATGCTGGCTCCGTAGCTGCTTGTTTTACCTTTTTCCCCCTTGCTCCCTCACCGTAAAGAGCAGAGAGGAGGGAGGGTTGGAGGGGGAGCAGAGGGGAGAACAGACGCAGATCTACCATGTAGGCAAATGATGCCGTTGCTTGGGGCCCCAAATCAGCAAGGGCCCCGCCCCGCCCCGGCCAGTCACCTACATCACTAACATTGCTCATGCTTGTTAATGTACATTTAACATAAAAATAATTATAGCTACGATGAAAACGATCATTAAAAACGCAATACAAAAACCGGTCGATTTCTGTATCCCCCTACTAAAAATGGACTATTCCATCTTGACATCTTCCGGGTCAGAGGTGAACTCGGGTGCTAACGTTTATGGCTAGCTGTTTGCGCTCGGACTCTTCAGAAATCCGCAGAGAACCCCGCTGTTTCAAGCCAAATTAACGCGGCCGGAGGATTGTATTGTGTGTTTTGTGTCCACCACTCGACAGTGAGTCGTTTGTTTTATTTATTTGGGTTCCTTTTATGGAGAAATGCGTTTGCGACACGCCCATGTATTTGAGATTTAAAAGTGGTCTTAGGGATTAAAAGATCATTCTCATTTTGTTAATTCCGTGGCCGAATAGAATATATGTACGTAAAGTATTAAATAAATCCTTTGATTTTTGTAATTTCATCCTTTTAGGATCATTTTAGTTACTTTTCATTAAATCTGTTGACTGCCTATAGAATTTTGGAATTGGTTTAATTTATTTTTCGGTTGCGCAACAAAAAAGAAATTACTATTTGTTTTTTGAAACAATATTGAAGTAAATTAAGCTTAATTGACTCTTATATGAATTAAACTTGGATACAACTTGGAAGTGCACTTTAAAACTTGATCTCTAACTTTAATTTTACCTGTACTGTTGATGTGGTCTTTGAATTGAAGTTATAATAATAATAATGTAATAAACTTTATTTGTATAGCACCTTCCTGCAATGCCTTGCATTGACCAAGGTGCTTAACAGATATAGGATAATCTAAAAAAATAAATACAAAGTATGTGCATGTGTAATGAAGAATATAATTTGTACGTGCAGCTGTTAATACATGTAAAGTTTTTTTTTTTATGTTTGTTGCTCTTTTTGCCAACTGTGATGTTTCTTCTGTCCAGGACTGTAAATATCCAGGTGGGTCAGGAGGAGTTAATGGGAAGCTGCTGCTGTGACGTAAGAGGTAGGATAAAGGTGTATAACAGTTCATGCACCGCTAGTTGGCAGTCTAGTGCAAATATTGCATAACTTGTTGGCTAGCAATTGTTGAATTTAATTAGCGGTTTAGAATTTAGCTTCCCCTAATTTTCATAAGACATTAGTGCTTTTGAAATTGCAGACTTAAATAAATTAATTAGTACTTTAGAAATAGCGGAACAAATTTTTGGATTAGCGCTGCCCAGCACTGCCGGGGTCGGGTCGCGGGGGTAGCAGCCTAAGTAGGGGGGCCCAGACTTCTCTCTCCCCAGCCACTTGGAGCAGCTCCTCTGGGGGAATCCCAAGGCGTTCCCAGGCCAGCCGAGAAACATAGTCCCTCCAGCGTGTCCTGGGTCTTCCTCTGGGTCTCCTCCCGGTGGGACATGCCCGGAACACCTCACCAGGGAGGCGTCCAGGAGGCATCCTAACCAGATGCCTGAGCCACCTCAACTGGCTCCTCTCGATGTGGAGAAGCAGCGGCTCTACTCCGAGTCCCTCCCGGATGACTGAGCTTCTCACCCTATCTCTAAGGGAGAGTCCAGACACCCTGCGGAGAAAACTCATTTCAGCCGCTTGTATCCGAGATCTCGTTCTTTCGGTCACAACCCAAAGCTCATGACCATAGATGAGGGTGGGAACGTAGATCGATCGGTAAATTGAGAGCTTTGCCTTTCGACTCAGCTCTCTCTTCACCACAACAGACCGGTACAGCGCCCGCTTCACTGCGGATGCTGCACCTATCCGCCTATCGATCTCACGCTCCAGTTTTCCCTCATTCGTGAACAAGACCCCGAGATACTTAAACTCCTCCACTTGGGGCAGGACCTCCTCCCCGACCCGGAGAGGGCATGCTACCCTTTTCCGGCTCAAGACCATGGCCTCGGATTTGGAGGAACTGATCCTCATCCCGGCCGCATCACACTCGGCTGCAAACCGCTCCAGCGAAAGCTGTAGATCACGACCTGATGAAGCCAATAGGACCACATCATCTGCAAAAAACAGAGAAGCGATTCTAAGGCCACCAAAACGGATCCTCTCAACACCTTGGCTGCGCCTAGAAATTCTGTCCATAAAAGTTATGAACAGAATCGGTGACAAAGGGCAACCTTGGCGGAGTCCAACTCTCACTGGAAACGAGCCTGACTTACTGCCGGCAATGCGGACCAAGCTCTGACACCAGTCGTACAGGGACCTAACAGCCCATATCAATGGGCCTGGTACCCCATACTCCCGGAGTACCCCCACAGAACCCCCCGAGGGACGCGGTCGAATGCCTTTTCCAAGTCCACAAAGCACATGTAAACTGGTTGGGCAAACTCCCACGTGCCCTCCAGGACCCTGCTGAGGGTAGTGTATGGTGGAGGAATTTAAAGTTTAAGAATTTCTAAAAGAGGAGTTTTAAACTTTTTATTTAGTTTAGTGTAATTTTTTTTTAGTTTATTTTATTTATGTATTTTTTATTTTTTTTATTTTTTGACAAAAGTGGTTTCCTATCTTGCGCCACCATTGGGATTATGTTTGCATGACTCATTAAAATGTTTGAGAAGGAGATGGCATTTGACAGATGGGATTAAGAAAGCTGCCATTATGGCTGATGATTTTGAACTCACCCATTAGTGTTTAGTGAGAGGAGTGTTCTGTTCTCCGATATGTGTATATTTAATAAACCCTTGAGGCTACACAGAAGCATGCGTGACACGACTCCGTCTTAACAGGTAACCTTTATTACCGTCCGACCCGCAACACAATACAACACAAAGGTTCCTACCAACAGCCTGATACTACATCCCCCTTTCTGAATAGGATTTGTTGTGAGGGTCTACAAACATAACTTATTATCACTGTTATTCATTTCTGATACACCAACAGTGCACAAACTCAAATCTCTTTACAGTCACAGTTCAGCCTAAAAACCCAGATGTATATAAATCTCAGAACAGTAATCTCTGTAACATTTAACTTTAACTAAGAGGGAGGGGTGGACTACCCAAATCCTCTAACTGAGTGTGGGGATTATTCTGCCCCATGCAGGAAACTCACTCAGTTCCTATGAACAAATATAATCATCCAGATAAGCTGGAGGTCTCCTATTTCTCAGTGAAACTCGACTCTCAGGTGGTGGAGTCTGATGGCTAGCCTCCTGCTGGTCTTCATCTGGATCAGGTGTGTGTGTGTAATTGTCAATGTTTTCTTCATGTACTGTCTCATGTGGAACAGCAGAAGTTTCAGTTGCTCTAGGAGTGTGTGAAAGGTGGTAGTTATTCCTTCTCAGCAAGCCTCTGGGTGTCTCGACAATGTAGGATCGAGGTGGACCTGCTCCAGACACTACTCTTCCTCTTGTTTGCAGATCTGTCACCCACACCTCCTCACCTGGATGTAGAGTTGACATGTTGTGAGCCCGGTGCCTCCGGTTGTAGTTTTGTCTTTGTTTCTGTCTATAATTGTCCTCTGCAGTCCTCAGTTTTTCCATATCAACATTCTTTGGTGTTAGTTGCGACTGAGTAACAGGAACAGTTGTCCTTATCCTCCTTCCCATGAGAAGCTCAGTCGGACTGAATCCATTTGCCAATGGAGCGGAACGGTAGGCCATGAGAGCGAGATACGGATCCTTCGACTTTTTAAGGAGAGTCTTGATGGTTCTGACAGCTCTCTCAGCCTCGCCGTTGCTCTGAGGAAAATTTGGGCTGGAGGTTTCATGGCTGAAACCCCATTCTTGTGCAAATCTTCTGAAGGAATCTGAAGCAAACTGTGGCCCGTTATCAGATCGGAGACATTCTGGTATGCCATGCCGTGCAAAGATGGACTTACAGTGTTCGATCACTCCTTCAGATGTTGTGGAGGTAAGTTTTGCAACTTCAAAAAATCTGGAGAAATAATCCACAACAATCAAATATTGTTTTTCCTTAAACTGGAAAAGATCAGCTCCCACCATGGCCCATGGTCTTTGTGGGAATTCAGTGGGCAGTAGTGGCTCTTTGTGTTTTGTTCTCTCCCGACAGCATGTGTCGCAGGTCTCCAACAGCTTAATCAGCTCGCTGCTGAGACCCGGCCACCACACTGAATGTTTGGCCCTTTCTCTGCATTTAGTTATTCCCAAGTGACCCTCATGTAGTTTCAAAAGAATGTCCTTTCTGAGAGAAGCTGGAATCACTATTCTGCTACCATAAAGAAGCAGACCATTTTGAACAGTAAGTTCACCTGAGAATGGCAGATAAGGCTGAACACTTTTCTCAGTAGAGTATTTATCTGGCCATCCTTCTACACAGAACTTTTTCAGCTGTTTGAGTACGCTGTCGTCGTCCTGATGTCTTTGGATTTCTCTCAGTCGTGGTTCTGTGGCAGGTAAAGATGCCAACGACTGAGTCAACATACAAGTTGACCTCCTCTTCTTGCAGACCTCCTGACTCGCTGGAGATTGGAGCTCTGGACAAAACGTCAGCTGTAGCAATATGGGAAATACTGTAGGAATCCAAACTGATTTGGTTTAGTCTGGCAACCAAATTTAATGCCATTGCAGCACCTCCACTCAGCAGTGATGTACACAAGTCCTTCACAACATAAATGTCTTCCTTGGTACTACCACTGTTGTTACTGAGAGTTGCTGTAAACTTGCCTTTCACCTTCAAATCAGTGCCTCCCGGTCCCTGTAGGATTTTCTTTGGTTTATCTAATTTGCCTAATTGATGCTGAGAATACCATGTCTCTGGGACAGCTGTGACATCAGCTCCTGTATCTATTTTAAATACAGTCTTATGTTTGTCCACCAGTATGTCTGTCATCCATGGATTTTCATTAGCTTCTGTAGAAAGTGATCCCAGGAAAGCAACATCCTTGTCTATATTTGTGCTTTCTGTTTCAAATCCAGCATTTACTTCACATATTTTTTTATTTCTGCAGACTTTTGCAAAATGTCCCTTCTTTCCACAATAATTGCAAGCTGCTTCTCTAGCAGGGCATTGCTGCATACTGTGTCCTTTCATGTCACCACATCTTCTGCACTGGACCTTTTTATCCTGTGTTGTTTTTGTGACAAAAGGTTTGAACGCGGCCTTCGGTTGTCTGTAGCGCGCGCTCCCGCTCACGTGAACGCGGTCCAACTGCGCCCCCACAATGTCCGGCTTGAAGTTAGCATGAAGCATTTCCTGTTGCTTTTTTACTAGCTCGCTCTGACGGGCTCTGTTTAACGCCTTCTCGAGCGTCAGTTCAGCGTCCATTTGTAGCTGTTCTGATAGTCTTTTATCTCTCAAACCCACGACGAATCTGTCACGCACCATCTCATCATGCAAAGTCCCGTATCCACAGTATTCAGCCAAACAGTGTAGCGCGGTGTGAAAGCTGTCGATGGACTCACCCGTCTCCTGTTGGCGCTGGTTGAATTTTGCCCGTTCAAATATAACATTCCTGCGGACTACGAAGTGAGCGTCCAGCCGTCCTTTAACAGTCTCGTACTCACTCGCTTCTTCTGGAGTTAGGTGCAGGGAAACCAGTATATCTTCTGCCTCGTCCCCCATGGTGTAGATAAGCGTGTTTACTTGGTTTTCAAATTCAAGATCTTTTTTATTGAATTTTTCATTTTTTTTCTTCAGACAACAACAACAACAAACAAAAGCAACAACAACAACAAAAAAACACAACAATCAATCTAAGTTACAACATGTAGAAAATAATCCCTACCCAATCACTGCCGAAAGAAAAGGAAAAAATAAATAAAAGGTAAAATAGCCAAGAGACTGCATTAACCTGAATGAGTTGTGTTGTCAAAGAGACTGGAACAGATTCAGGAAAGGTCCCCAGACATTCTCAAATTTACCCTCTTTCTGTTGGAGTGTGAATCTGATTTTCTCCAGCTTTAAACAGGACATGATGTCAGCCAACCACTGAGCGTGAGTGGGTGGAAACGGTTCTTTCCACCTAAGCAAAATAGCTCGTCTGGCCAGGAGAGAGGTGAACGATATTACATGTTGTTGGTTTTTATTTAGGTTTGTCATGCCCTCTACAAGACCAAACAGAGCAATCAGTGGGTCAGGGTTCAGACGTGT
>JBBPBX010081763.1:0-15880 GCA_038048925.1 Garcialebias charrua | reverse complement strand
GTCCAGCTGTCTGGACTTTGGAGAGTTCTCTCCATGCATTATTTTAATGGCCGCCTGAACCCTTATCGTTTGATCCTGTAAAGGTTCCTGTTGTTGGTCCCCTCTCTGCTTAATGTGCGCCATACTCGTCTTTTCAAACATTCACTCAAAAGCTTTATTTTCAATCGTTTCTCCCATGCGCTGAGTTCTCTTGAAAGAACACAGTAAAAAAGTCTGAAAGAATCTGAGGGAACACCTCTGCCTTCAGGCTTCTTACTATGTTAATCAACAGCTCCCCCTAGCGGAAAAAATTATGGCAGCACCACACATTTACCACTCAGTCATTCAAAGATCCGTTCTTTTTTTTTTCTTTAAAACCCCACACTCCTGAGTCGACACAAACATATAACAAAACGAACAATTAAAACATCTAATTTGAATCTAATTGAGATCTCAGGCCCTAAAACGACGATTTACACTAAATCTGGAAGAAATGCGACGCAAAATATTTTAAAAACCTTAAACACGTGTGGCATCAATATGCTTCCGTACACAACCTCTTCTTTTTTTTTTTTTTTCAGACCTCCTAGGTCCTCTCTTCCCGGGAGAGTCCACTCCGTTAATCCGCAA
The DNA here is from genome assembly GCA_038048925.1 of Garcialebias charrua. Classification (NCBI taxonomy): domain Eukaryota; kingdom Metazoa; phylum Chordata; class Actinopteri; order Cyprinodontiformes; family Rivulidae; genus Garcialebias; species Garcialebias charrua. The sequence goes on along the minus strand of JBBPBX010081763.1, from coordinate 15,271 downwards.
GCTTAACGGAAGGCCCCTGGAAGTGTTCACCTCGTTTGTGAACTTCTGCCGACCCCCCCACGTCGTCAGACTTCGGTTAATACGTATGACCCCCGAAACAAGCGGCCAGCCGTTCTCAGACTCGCGTTTGCGGACGCGAAACAAATCGAACGGCCTCTGCCGGCTACTCGGCGGATCAAACGCACCGGAAGCGCTTTCCAAACAAGACCGCAAAACAAGACGCCAGAACAGGACTACTCACTTCCGGCACACGAGTCAGCCGGAGTGAAACAAGCCCTTCCCCAGCGGCTACTCACAATTTGAATGGAAACGCTTATTCCATAACAGTAAGTAATAAAAACTCGACGTTCGCTTGACTCGTGTTTTATTTAAACGAACGTGTGCTCCTCGGCCGCACCAGGCGGGGAGCGGCCTTCGCCCCCCCCCCTTGATCCCGAACCGAGCCTGCGCGCTTCTGTTCAAGCTGAAACCTGTGTCTGAGGAAAACCTCTTATAAACTAGTTTAATAGTTTTATTTATCTTCCCAAGAACTCTTTATCACGAGAGAACCGTGGGATCTAAAAGTGCAGTGAATTTGGTTTCGGGGTCAAATTGTTGTTTTGTCTTAAAAACGGTGGCAACTCACCTTATCTTGTCGTTCTTTGGGCCCCTGCACTCTTCAGAACCACGAAGCTCCTCGCCTCTCAGAAGTCCGCCTGGGTCATCACGTCGGGTCGTCACCAAAACTGAAGGAATTTCAGTTAAAGACGTGTTCTGAATGACCAGGCGTTTCTTAGAAAAAGTGAGATTTATTGATTAAGACACAGGTTTAAGACAGTTTAAACAGAAAATGGGCATTTAGGTCAATTCATGTGCACACGAACCAAGCTGCTGGATCGAACCTCTCGCCGTGAAGTCGCTCCAGGAATGCCTAAAGTGTCTCTTTGATACGTGATGTTATGTGGTACCATAAATTGTTTTGGGATTCTGCTGTTGTCCCATTGGTTAAGCCTGATAGTTGCCTTAGCAACGAGATTTATGATCCTGCTCAAGGTCTCTGCTTCCTGACCTTTATCAGTTTGTGTGCTTCTTTGTTTGTGCCAATTCAGAGGAGCAGTTCTAGATTTAAACGAGTTTTGCTTAAGTTTAAACAAGTTATTGTCCTGTGCACCTTGTGTGTGATTAACTAAGTGTGAGCCTGTGTATTGAGCATGATTTCTGATGTGTGTGGTACACCAAAGATGTTTTTGCTGCATGTGTGCCCTCCCCCCCTGGAATGTGTTATGTGCAGCTCTGGTTTGCTTCAAAGAGGTGGCTCGTGGGTCGAGGCCTGGTCCATCAGCTTGGTCCGTGAGATTAATGCTGGCACACCTGAACATGTAAAACCCTTTGTGGTTACATGAGACACATTTGTGAATAGAAACACTTCTACTATAGGTTTGATCATGTGAATAATATAGGTTTAATCATAATAACGTGTATAACAGTGATTTATCCTTCAGCGGCCCCCAGATCAAAATGAGTTTGACACCCCTGGCTTAGTGTATTACTAGTTGATGTTTTTCTTAGTTAATTCTAGATGTGACTCTTAGTTGACTTTGGAGAGATACTTTTTTTTTTTAACTCTCCAACCTCCATTTTGTTTTCAGCTGGAGGTCTCCCTCCAGTTCTTTTGTGTTAATGATAATGCTATCAGTTGTGACTCTCACCCTGGCCATAATGTCTGCAGGACTCAATTTGGAAAACAATACTGGTACTCAAACTGAAATGTTCTCCCCCCCACTGACCTCACATGATTCAGGTACAATGTCCTGGAAGACCATGGATCGCACAAACTGGTTCTTCCTGTCTTTTCTCCCCAAAACAACAACCCCCACTGATTTAAGAGCCTGGTGTGTCCTTGTAATAAAAAACTACTTCGCCCTCACTGAAACTGAACCCCATGATGATGGACGACGGAGAACTGTCACTGCTGGAACACCTACTACTTTCAAATGGAAAACTTTACTTGTTCTGTTACTTCTTATCTCTGGAATCGAACAAAATCCTGGACCCCAGCTGTTAAATGACATTTGTACACCACTTGAATTTAAAAACCGGTCTGGTCTGGGCTTTATACACTTAAATGTCAGAAGTCTTATATCTAAACTAGATGCAGTAAAAATCTGGGTTCAGTCCACTGAAGCAGACATAATAGTCTTATCCGAAACATGGCTCAGCAAAGCTATCCCTGACAAACAAATTTCTATTCCTGGTTATATTGTTTTTAGATGTGATCGCCCCAGAAGAGGTGGTGGAGTGGCTATTTATATCAAGAACAAATTCACAGCAAACCTTCTGTCTTCGTGCTCAATTAGCAAACAACTTGAGCTACTGGCACTAACCCTTGACTTCCCTGACGGTCAATCAATCACTGTGGTGGGTTGTTACAGGCCCCCCTCAGCCGCCAGTGAAGCCCTCACTTCCCTGAGAAATTTTCTGATGGGGCTAAACGCCAAGGAGCTACTACTAATTGGTGATCTAAACCTGGACTGGTTGACCTCTACTTCTGACAATCTTAAATCCATCTGTGACTCATTTAATTTAACTCAACTAATTCAAACGTCAACACGCCCAAATAACAAAACCCCTGAAAAATCCACCTTACTGGACCTTATCCTAACTAACATGCCTCACAAGTACGCAAATCCATGTGTGTTCGCTAATGACCTCAGTGATCACTGCACCATTGGAGCCGTAAGAAATGGGAAGTTACCAAAATTAACACCCACCATCATCTTCAAAAGGGATTTAAAACATTTTTGTGAGCAGGCCTTTCTTCATGACTTAGCCACTTTCAACTGGAGTAGAATTTCATTGATAGATGATGTAGAACTTGCACTGGCTTACTTTTATGAGGGTTTTCAAAACATAATCAACACACATGCTCCATACCGTAAATACAGAATAAAGGGACGTAAAAATCCTTGGTTTTCCCCGGAGATAGGAAATCTGCTCAAAGAAAGGGATGCTGCCTGGGCTAAGGCCAGGAAATCAAAAAACGATCATGACTGGCTCAGTTTCCGGCAGCTTAGGAACAAATGCACAACCCTAATTAGAAATGCAAAATCAAATTACTACCTGGACGAATCCACCAAAAATCTAAATGATCCAAAAAGGTTTTGGCAAACAGTAAAATCAAATTCTGGTCAGACAACATCCTCTGATTTACCCAGCTCCATCATGACCAGCACAGGTATTCTGTCAGACAAATTGTCAATTCTGAACTGTTTTAATGAACACTTTATATCCTCTGGCTCCCTGTTTGAATCTACACATCCTGAAATGTTATCTGCTGACCAAACTGATGCAAATCCACCCCCAGCTCCACATGTGCTGGACAAACAGGTCACAAATCGCTTTGACTTCGAATCAGTATCTCCCGCTGAAGTTCTAAATGCTCTAAAAACTCTCGACACACGCAAAGCAGCAGGACCTGACAACATAGAACCACTTTTCCTAAAACTAGCTGCAGATTTCATTGCTGAACCTCTTTCCCATATTTTCAATCTCAGTCTCAACACAAATAAAATACCCAAAATCTGGAAATCAGCTTTTGTTCTCCCTCTGCTAAAAGGGGGTGAACCAACAAATGTCAACAACTACAGACCAATTTCAAAATTATGCATTCTTGCCAAACTGTTCGAAAGACTTGTCTGTGATCAGCTAACTGATTTCCTACAATCAAACCATATTCTATCACAATTCCAGTCAGGATTCAGAAAACAACACAGCACCGTCACTACAGTTCTCAAAGTATTAAATGACATCATACATGCCCTGGACTGCAAACAATACTGTGTTGCCCTATTCATAGACCTGTCCAAGGCATTTGATACAGTTGATCACAGACTATTGACAAACATCTTGGAACACTCTGGTCTATCAAAACTTGCAGTCTCCTGGTTCACCAACTACCTAACTGACAGAACGCAGTCTGTTCATGTAGCTGGATCCTCCTCTACATTCTTAGATGTTGTGAAAGGGGTGCCACAGGGTTCTGTCTTGGGTCCCATTCTTTTCTCCCTATACATCAACGATCTTTGCAGTGATCTGTCAAATGCTTCCCACCATTATTACGCAGATGACACCATCATCTATTGCTGTTCTTCCTCCCTCAGCCAAGCTTTCACCTCTCTTCAGGATGCTTTTAATATTATTCAGTCACGGCTGCAAAAACTTAGACTGGTCCTAAATGCCGACAAAAGCAAGTTCATGGTTCTTGCCAACAGAAAGCTGCAACCAGAGAACCCACCTCAAATTGGAACCCAAGAGGGAAAACAAATAGAAATGGTCTCCACCTACAAATATCTAGGTTTCAACATTGACACTGAACTGTCTTTTAAAACCCACATCTCCAAAATGGCCACTAAACTCAAACTGAAGCTAGGTTTCTTCTTCAGAAACAAATCCTGCTTCTCATGCAAAGCCAGGAGAACATTAGTAGCTGCAACATTCATGCCAATACTAGATTATGGTGACGTGCTGTACATGAGTGCTGCATCAAAATACCTACAGTCCTTAGACTCCATTTACCACGGTGCCCTTCGGTTCATTACTGACTCCAGTTATCGCACTCATCACTGTGAGCTTTACGTAAAATCTGGCTGGTCATCTCTCAGCACTCGCAGATACACTCACTGGATATCCTTCATCTACAAGACCCTCCTAAACCTGGTCCCGTCATACCTCACCTCCTTAATACAAACATCACACAGTCATTACTCCCTGCGCTCTAACGATTTAGTCCTCCTGTCAGTTCCTCCTGTCAGAACTGAACTAGGAAAAAGAGCGTTCAGCTTCGCCGTCCCCTCAGCCTGGAACAACTTACAGAAAGATCTGAAACTATCAACATTCATCTCTCCTGGATCCTTTATGTCAACCGTAGTAGAAAATGTCATCAAGAAACTTGACCATTGCAGATGTTTCTAACCACTACTTATCCAATATACATGTCATTGTTGTTTTTTTTTGTCTGCTTGTTTTGTATATAATGTATATAGAAATCTGTCATATCCTGTTGGTTTTGAACTGTCAACATCTGTTTACTGTGATTGTAGTTTTCTTTATTTTCTTTTTGATAAGTGCAAATGCCTATTGCCAATGTGACGTGTGCTGCTGACCACTTGACCAGGTCACCCTTGTAAAAGAGATCTCGATCTCAATGGGCTCTACCTGGTTAAATAAAGGTGATTGATTGATTGATTGATTGACTTGAAACATTTTCAAAATAATCATTTTATAAGTCTTTTTTGTAAACATATTATTTGTTTAGTGAAGTAAAGACACTATTTTTTATATAAAGCAAGTATTTCTTTATTCATTCAACCTTCATTTATGATATTGAAATCAAGAAATACCTTATTTTTTATCAAAAGTATTTATGTTTAATAAAGTCAAGAAAGACCATTATGTTTTTTGAATATTTTTAATTGGTAATTATTTTATTAAAACATTTAAATTTTTTATGTATTGTGACAGAGGGTTCTTGTTAGCAGCTGCTGAAAGTAACTAATAAATTAACTTAGTAATCTAACTTAGTTACTTTCCAAATCAAGTAATCAGTAACTTAACTAAGTTACTTTTACCAAGGACTAATCAGTAACTTAACTAAGTTACTTTTTCAATGTAACTATGCCATCACTGTGGGCCACTCTGCTCAAAATGCCCGGGCCGATTTTTTGTCCCAGTCCAGCCCTGGCCGTTAAACTTAAAAGTGACACGGGGAGACGTCAGAGCTCCAAATGTCTGTCGTGAAACTCATGGCTTTAACATCTTTTATCTCCTCCAATATGCGTTTGCACACTTTACCGTGCAGTTCAGGTAGAGCCGTTTCTGACAAATATTTTCTGCTCAGCGGAGGAGATGCGGAGGTGCCGCACACACATCTCCAGGCTGTGACTTGCGCTTTGGTCCGCAGGCTGGAGCGAGCGCGCGCCGCGCGCAGTGTTGCCAGGTGTACGATAATTATCGTATTTGTACGATAATTTTACCCTCTGTACGATGTACGATCAATAATCCCGAAAAAGGCCAAAAATACGATAATTTGACCGTTCCTTGAATGTGTAGTTGTGATCGGTTTCCATCAGCCTGCCGCAACTGTCTGTCTGAGTTTTTTTGTGAACCCTGAATGCATCTTGAAATTCCAGCCAATCGTGCTTTTCTAAATGTGAACTAAGAGTGACGTGCGTGCGTTTGCCTCAGAACAACGGCCATGATTGGCTGAATAGCCCGCTGCGCCCGCCCCATGAATTAGAAAAGAAGAAAAAGCAGAGCCGTGTCTCGTGTGACACCGGTCTGGAAGAAGAAGTGATGAAAATGAGAGAACATTTATATAAAGTTAAATGTTAAATGATAATTAAGAAATATATTAAGAAAATATGGCAGGAAACCTGGGACATTACTGATACAGGAAGACGTTTACACAACAAAAAAGGTAGGATATACAAGGAAAGCAGGAAGAAACAGGAACTTACTCGCATTAGAATAGGACACACAGACCTTAATAAATCTCTTAAAATAATTGGAAAGCTTGCAACAGGACTTTTTTGTGACATGTGCACCAGCAATCTCCCTGAAACGGTTCAACATGTCTTTATGGGATGTCCAGGGTATGAAACAGAAAGAATGCATTAACAAAAATAAATAAATAAAATTAATATTAAATTTACAATTAGGGATGTTTTTAGTAGTGATATCAGTAAAGCTAAAGATCAAGTTATTATTTCCTTGAAAATACAAACTTAATAGACAGAATTTAGTTGAGTTATTAAATTAAAACCGCCATGAAACAAAACAAGAAGCGCGGGGGGGCGGGCTCATTAGTTGCCACCAGACATTAATACGTATTATTGTCTATGGTTCCCACCCGTACTGACGCCACAACGCTGTGAGTGCCTGTTAGACGCAATTCAACAACAGAGTGACTATAGTGCATACTTGTTATTTTGGTTTTGACGGGTGTACGATAATTTCCCTCAAAATACGATAATTTTAGGGCTCTAGTACGATAATCCTACATTTCTCACCTGGCAACACTGGCCGCGCGTGCACTCAGAGCACAGAGGACAGCAGACAGCTCGCACACACATCTCCTCCAGGAGCTCCTCCACGAGCTATCAGCGGGACAGCACACACGGAGCTCAGCATAGATATAAACCGTATAGATTGCCCCTATGGATCGCTATGGATCGGGTCCATTGTCACAGATACCCGATCTAGAACTTTGTTTAATATCGGGACCGATACCGATACTGGTATCGGATCGGTGCATCCCTAGTATTTTGATGACTGATCTAAGTAATCATTTAATAATAATAATAATAATAATGAATTCAATTTATAACGCACTTTTCATTAATGAAAATCTCAAAGTGCTACAAGGAGCAACAGAATTAAATGACAATAAAACAGACAATAAAACAAATAATAAAACATTTAAAATCAATAACAATATCAGCTAAGATCAAAAGTAGAATCATGAGGAGGTAGAGTATGCTCGGTCGAAAAGAAAGGTCTTCAAGTCGCTCTTAAAGTCAACCACAGACTGTGGGGCTCTTAGACAGTCAGGAAGAGAGTTCCACAGGCGGGGGGCAGCCACACTGAAAGCCCGGTCTCCCATGGTCCTTAATTTGGTTCTCGGAATGTGAAGGAGATTGCTGTTCTGTGACCGCAGCGAACGGGTGGATGAGTATGGAATGAGAATATCCTTCAGATAATCTGGTGAAGTTCCGTGTAAGCATTGATGTGTAATGAGAGCAGTTTTGTACTGAATTCTGTAGGCAACAGGAAGCCAATGAAGGTTATGGAGAATTGGCGTAATATGTTCAAATTTACGAACTCTCAACAAGATCCTTGCTGCACTGTTTTGAATATATTGAAGTTTCTGAAGGTTTTTGCCAGGGATTCCAATAAACAGGGAGTTGCAGTAGTCGAGCCTGGAGGAGACAAAAGCATGGACGAGCTTCTCAGCATCGGAAAAAGTTAGGGATGGGCGAAGTCTGGAGATGTTTCGAAGATGGAAGAAGCAAGTTTTAAACAGATGCTTAATGTGATTTTCAAATGTAAGATTGGAGTCCATTTTTATTCCAAGATTAGTAACAGAGGTGGAGAGGGGGATGTCTTGTCCAGAAAAGGAAAGTCTTGTTATAGGAGATGTTTGTACCTGGTGAGGGGTGCCAATCAGTATGGCCTCAGTCTTGGAGCAGTTTAATTGAAGAAAGTTCTGATTCATCCATGCCCTAATTGCCTCCAGGCAGGCAGAGAGGGCAGTGAGTGAAGATGGAGATGACAAGGTGGAAGATGAGGATGCTCCAGTCCTGATGTAAAGCTGTGTATCGTCGGCATAACAGTGAAAAGAAATGTTGAACTGATTAATAATTTGACCTAAAGGCAGCATGTAAAGGGAAAACAGCAGGGGCCCCAGAACCGACCCCTGAGGGACACCACAGGAGACACAAACTGTCTGGGACGTGGCGTTGCCAAGACTAACACATTCCAGCCTATTGGAGAGGAAAGATTTGAACCAGTCCAGGACTGTGTCGCAGAGACCGACCTCCACATGAAGACGGTGGAGGAGGATATTATGGTCCACAGTGTCGAAGGCTGCAGTGAGGTCAAGGAGGACAAGGATGGAGGGAGAGCCAGTGTCAGCAGCCAAGAGGACATCATTGGTAACCCTCAGCAATGCAGTCTCTGTACTGTGAGCTGCCCTAAATCCAGACTGGAACTTCTCATACAGGGAGTGTTGTTGTAGGTGGTCCTGCAGCTGAGCAGCAACAGCTTTTTCCAGCACTTTAGACAGAAAAGGGAGGTGTGAAATTGGGCGGTAATTAGAAAAAATGTCGGGATCCAAATTAGATTTTTTCAGAAGAGGCCTAATGATGGCGGTTTTTAGAGGCAGTGGAACATGACCAGATTGTAGAGACTGATTTATTATTTGAGTGATAAGTGGGCCTATTGCAGAATGATTGGTTTTTATGAGAGAAGAGGGGAAAGGATCCAGGGCGCAGGATGAAGGCTTCATTTTCTTGATGATGGCCTCCACCTCACTCTGAACAACTTCGTCAAAGCTGTTTAGGGTCCCAGAATGCAGACGGGTGGGTGGCACACTGAGAACGGGGAGGTTGTGGAGCTGAGATCTGATAGTGTCAACTTTGGTTTTAAAAGATGAAAGAAACAGGTCACATTTTTGAGCAGAGTCCTCAAGAGTTTGCTTAATGGGATTAAGCAGACGAGTGATTGTGGAGAAGAGCTGTTTGGAGTTTCCAGGGCAGGTGTTGATGATGTTAGAATAATATTTGGAGCGTGCTTCTTTAAGAGAATAGGCGTATGCTTTTTGATGTTCTTTATATGCCTGCTTATGCACAGACAGACCAGATGATTTTACACGTCTCTCAATAGCACGGCCAGTTGCCTTCATCTTGCGCAGCTCATCAGTGTACCAAGGAGCTGAGCGCGAGAAAGACACCAGTCTTGTCTTTAAGGGGGCGTGTAGGTCCAGGAGCTCCCGAAGAGATTGGTTGTAGTAATCCACAGAGTCATCTGCAGAAGGATGATTGACAGCGGTCAGGGTGTGAAGATCAGCAGACAGAACATCAGGGGAAATGTTTTTAAGGTCACGGAACTGGATGGGTCGTTTTGGATTTGAAGCAGGCGAAGATGAAGGCACTTCCAGGGAGATGACCCTATGGTCTGAGACACCCAGGTCATATACAGATAAGTTATTGATGAGTACAGTGTCTGTAATCACCAAATCCAGAGTATGCCCCCTGCTGTGCGTAGGGGCGTCAACATGTTGAGTGAGATTAAGAGAGTCCAGAAGAGACTTAAAATCTGTTGCCAGAGGTGAAGAAGAATTGTCCACGTGGATATTCAAGTCGCCAAGAAAAATAGTCTTCACAGGGGAGGTGCAGAAAAAAGTGAGAAGGTCATGCATCTCTGAGTTAAATGAAACATGCGGTTTGGGAGGTCTATAAATTAATATAACATTCATCAGGAGTGGGGCTTTGAAGCTGAAAGCCAGACATTCAAAAGAGGAAAAGTCCTGAGAAGACAGATGAGACAATTTTAAATTACTGCGATAAATTACAGCCAGACCACCACCGCGGCCAGTGCTGCGGGCTCTCTGCAGATAACTGTATCCAGAGGGACAAGCTTCATTCAGAGAACTGAACACGTTTGGTTGGTGCCACGTCTCTGTAAGACACATGAGGTCCAAGTCCTTCTCCAGAATGTGATCATGAATTAAACATGACTTGTTGGATAGTGACTGCACATTGAAAAGTTCTAATTTAATACCAGTTGGAATAGGAGCTTTTTGAACCGGTTTAAGCAGACTGAAGTCCACTCCACGTTTTCCTCGCCACTTCGTGCGCAGAGGACTACAAAGGCCTACAGACGCAGCGTTCTGATGACGCCATCGAGGTGCGACACGTCTCTCAGTCCAGACAGCACTAATCGAATCAGAGTTCGCTTGAGAAAAAACAGTTTTCTTTCGAGAGCTTCTATGGATGTAACGAGGTCTACGCAGAAGTCCCAGTTGTTTGATGGTGGAAATAGAAGGAGGAATGGAGCAGTTGTTAAGTTCAAACAACTGCGAAGCGGAATAGGTCAACATCCACGAGCCGGAGGAGGCTAACACAGAGCTAGCCGCTAGCAGCAGGCCCACGGCTCCGAGAAAGATATACAAGAAGCAGAGAGATGTAACTCGAACGAGCATTACCTTGAAGGAGTACAGGAGAGAGTCCAGAACAGTCCAGAGGACACAGGAAGTTGAGAGAGGCAGCAGGTAAGCGAACAATAAGTGCAGCTACGTGATACTCGAAGCTAAATTCGTGTTGAAGCTAGCGGGAGCTAGCAGCCCCTACTAATATTAAAATTCCGGTTAGACTAGTAAAGTTTACTATCTAATGACTCCAGCAAACAAGTCAAATCTTGGCTTCGCCACGATCTCCCATCCTGAGCAAGCACAATGGCATCAGTGGAAAGGAAAAACTCCCTTTTAGAAGGAAGAAACCTTTAGCAGACCCAGGCTCAGGACAAGCGGTCATCTGCTTTGACCGGCAACTTATAATGTTTGCAGATCCACAACGCAGTCAGAAAAGACAGTTGCTCTAAAACTAACTAATTAAAACACAAAACTTAATCACAGAAAGGTAGAAAGGTTCAAAGAAAGGTAGAAATGTCCACACAGGTGCTGTACACAGGCTTGCGCCTGCCGCACTCTGCGTTCAAGAAAGGTAGAAAAGTTCAAAGAAAGGTAGAAATGTCCGCGTCCACTTGTACAGGTGCTGTACACAGGCTTACGCCTGTCGCACTCTGCAGTCGAGAAAGGTAGAAATGTCCAACAAGGCTCGGTGAAAAAAACAGCAGAAAGTAATAAAAAAGGTTTCAAAAAGCAAAAAGTACGAGGAGCAGCGGCAGCCAAGGTGTGCCCGCGTCCACTTCCTCCCGGAAATACAATTTACAATAAAGAGGTTATAATTTCAAATAAAACTGCAGAGAAGAAAACAATAATAAATACATCAATTAAAGCATTAAATAGACTAAAAAACGATTTAACAAAACAAAATTGGAGCGATGTCTATGTTGAAGATGTGAACAAAGCATATGATGAGTTTATGAACATTTTAAATGTGTTGTATAAGAAAAATTGTGTTAAAAAAAATTATGTAAAAAAAGGTACTGTTGATCATCCATGGATGACAACAGGACTGAGAAACGCTTGCAAAAAAAAGAATTATTTGTACTCTTGTTTTTTGAAGCATAGAACTCCTGAGGCTGAAAACAAATACAAAAAGTATAAAAACAAACTGGTGGGAATCATAAGGAAACAAAAGAGGGAATATTACAGTGAACAACTAAACAAAACAAATGGTGAAATAAAATCAACATGGCGAGTTATAAATAATGTTCTGAATAAACACAAGAAAGGAACTAGTTTATCACGCTGTTTTGTGAAAAGTGGTAATGAAATATATGATAACAATGAAATTGTAAATGAATTTAATGACTATTTTGTAAATGTGGGATCAAACCTGGCAAAAACGATACCAAAAGTTGATAAAAACGTGAGCTACTTACTTAATGATCATAAAAATACTATGTTTCTATATGAAACTGATAAGGATGAAATAATGATGGTCACAAAAAAAAATTCTGATAAAAGATCTAAGGATTGGTATGATATGGACATGTTGGTTATAAAAGACATAATGTCTTCTGTCATTGAACCGTTCACGTACATATGTAATTTGTCTTTTTCAACTGGTATTTTTCCAGATAATATGAAGGTAGCAAAGGTTGTCCCTATTTTCAAGAATGGTGATAAGTCTATATTCAATAATTATAGACCAATTTCCTTATTACCACAATTTTCTAAAATTCTTGAAAAGTTATTTGTGATTAGATTAGACAAATTTCTTGATGACTACTGTATAACATTTTAACTAACAGCCAATACGGTTTTAGATCTAAAAACTCTACTTCTATGGCTCTTATGGAACTGACAGAACAAATTTCCACTGCTGTTGATCAAAAGCAACACTGTGTGGGTTTATTTGTTGATCTAAAGAAAGCTTTTGATACAGTTGATCACACTATTCTCCTCGAGAAGTTAAATAAATATGGTATTAGAGGACAGACCTTGAAATGGGTATCTAGCTATTTGGAGGACAGAAGTCAATTTGTACAGATAGACAATACCAGATCAAAACTCAACAGAATCACATGTGGAGTCCCTCAGGGTTCTATACTGGGACCTAAACTTTTTATTTTGTATATAAATGATTTGGTAAAAGTGTCTGGTATTCTAAGGTGTGTTCTTTTTGCTGATGATACCACCTTCTTTTGTTTTGGTTATGATTTGAAACAAATGTTTGAGTTGTTAAAAGAGGAGATCTCAATATTACAAACTTGGTTTAGTTTAAATAAGTTATCATTAAATTTAGATAAGACTAACTATATGTTATTTAGCAAAAATAAAATAGATAAATTTTCTATCAAAATTGATGGTGTTGAACTAAGTAGAGTGGATAAGGTGAAGTTTTTGGGTGTAATTGTTGATGAGAGATTGTCGTGGAAACAGCATGTAAATGTTGTTAAAACCAAGTTATCTAAATCTATTGGCGTATTGTATAAACTAAATGGTAAATGGTAAATGGAGCTTATTTATATAGCGCTTTCCAGCCCCCTGTGAGGAGCCCCAAAGCGCTTTACAATACCAGCCATCCACCCATTCATTCAGACATTCATACACCGGTAGTGGTAGCCTGCCTTGCAAGGCGCCATCCAGACCTACCGGGAGCAACTCGGGGTTAAGTGTCTTGCCCAGGGACACACAACACATGGTGGGCGGATGCGGGATTCGAACCTCCAACCTTCCGATCAGGGGTCGACTGCCATTACCACTACACCACGGTCGCCCACGCCAACTAAAGGACGCCAACTAAAGGACTTGTTAAATGATAGGGCTCTCATTTTGCTATATAACTCAATTTTTGTTCCACATTTAATTTATTGTGTGGAGGTTTGGGGTAAAGCCTGTACAACTATAACAAATTCTATATTTATTTTGCAGAAAAGAGCAGTGAGAATTATTGCTAGAAAGCCTTATCGTCATCCATCAAATGTATTATTTAAACAACTCAAATTATTGAAATTTCATGAATTGGTAGATTACAATATTTTGTTAGTAATGCATAAGGCTCATAAGAATGTGCTACCCACAAATGTTCAAATGTTTTTCATAAAGAGAGAAAGCCGTTACAGTTTAAAAGGAACTGAAATATTTGTTAAACCTAGATATAGGACTAGTTTGAAGGGACGTTTTATTTCGAATAAGGGAGTGGAATTGTGGAATGTTTTGGAAAAAGATGTTAAAGATGTAAACTCTGTGATGAAATTCAAAAAAATTATCAAGGCTAAATTGCTAGCAAAATACTAAAGATTCAAGTAATGCATCCTAATCTATTTGTTGATTATTGAGTGTGAAATGTTATTAAATTGATCTGTTGTTTTTGGTAGTTAATTGTTTGAATTGATTGTTTGTAAATTGTTTTGTTTGTTTTTTTGGTAAAAAAGGGGCAGACAAAATAAGAAAATTTTCTTCTTTCTGCCACATTTTATTTTATGTATTTTGATTTTTTTTCTCATATTTATGAAATGTTTTTTTTTTTCCATTATCTTTTATGTTGTTTTTCTTAAATATGTAAAATGAATAAAACTTTAATTACAAAAATAAAAAAAATAAAAATACAGACAGAGCTAAAAAAATACAAACCACCGATTCTGGATCCATTTTGTTTTTCCCGCAAGCAGCAAACTAGGCGGAACTACGTGGGCACTGATGAAAACACCTTTGCCGCACGTAAGGCGGAAGTACATAATCACGCAAACCTGAAGGCTAGACCGTCCCATTTCAGCAGTTTCGTCCAGCCCACCCGGCCTTGTGAGTGCGTGGCCTACTCGGCCCAGCAAGGATGGGTCCTCATGAGGACCCAGCCCGTGAATTGAGAACAGCCTGTTTGTTTGTGGAGTTAGCATGCTAGCGCTAGCTTCCAGGTTACTGTATTGAACTCTAATGGCTACATTTATTTGAATTTGCTTATAAAAAAATTACCAAACATTAATAATTTTATATACTAAATATCACTGATGGTGTTATACTATTTCTTAACACTGTATTGATCTGGAGAATGAAAACAAAGACTCTTGCAAGTAACTAGCTCCTATTAACATTGAAACATTTAAGGTACATTTCTATGGTGAAATGCTATATATGCTAGGGTGCAATATTAAGACCTTTAATATTAGCAATATTTAAGAGAACCAGTACTAAAAAAAGAGCTTGATTCTATTTATATTATGAACTTGTATTACTATAATAATGATAACAGAATATGATAGAAGTGGTCCAAAAATTAAAAAGTGGAAGCAGAACACTCCCATTCTCTCTTCACATCGATGCCTCAAACAAGGTGAAGATGAACCATGTTTTATTAATGATAGTTATATACAAATGGATACACCTGATATATACAAATAAATCTATGATCAAACTTACTTTACAATATACAAACATATGCATACTTCTACAGATCTTTAAAAAAATAAACAGTTTATACAGTATATGATGTATTTAAGTAATTTCAAAAGGTAGTTAGGATATGATACAAGATTCTAAAGATAAAATATTTGTTCCCATTTATTTACCACTGTACATGACCTATGTGTCTCTGGTGAACTCAGATCA
>JBBPBX010081761.1:0-15880 GCA_038048925.1 Garcialebias charrua | reverse complement strand
TACTAAAATACCAAAGTAATAAAAGTTACACACTGAAAGCTTTTTTGAACAAGTGGGTCTTCAGTCTGGTTTTGAACAGAGTCAGATCAGAGGTGGCACGCAGCTCAAGGGGGAGACTGTTCCAGGCTTTTGGGCCGGCAACAGAAAAGGACCGGTCTCCCCATTGTTTGTACCTTGAGCGAGGCACCTCCAGCAGGTGTTGACTGGCAGATCGTAAATCTCTGCCGGGCTGATGGACTTTCAAAAGTTCTGAGATGTACAGAGGTGCAAGTCCATTCAGAGCTTTGAAAACAAACAGCAGCAGCTTGAACTGTATCCTGAACTGAACCGGGAGCCAGTGTAGAGAGGACAGGACAGGAGTGATGTGTTCATATTTTCGTGTGTTGGTCAAAAAGCGGGCGGCAGAGTTTTGTACAAGCTGTAAACGGGAGATGGCGGATTGATTAATACCAACATACAAAGCATTACAATAGGTCTTTTGCACGTGACGTCACGGCTCGTGTCTTTTTGCACCTCCGGTCGCCATTTTGGGTGTATACCGGTTCATTTAAACAGAGGAAGTCCATGTTAAACACAGTGCGATACAGAACAATAACATCAGCAAAATGCAAACAAAATATGAAAATGAGCAGAAGCCTTATAGAGAGAAACTCATTTGACGAATTTGGTGCTCATTTTTATATTTAGTTAGCATTTTGCTGATGTTATTGTTCTGTATCGCACTGTGTTTAACATGGACTTCCTCTGTTTAAATGAACCGGTATACACCTAAAATGGCGACCGGAGGTGCTAAAAGTCACGTGTCTGCAAAAGACCGATAGTCAAGTCTTGAGGTCACAAAGGCATGGATGGCTTTCTCCAGATCACTACGGCTGAGGAGTGACTTTACTTTAGAGAGCAGACGGAGCTGGAAAAAGCTAGTTTTGACAACAGAACTGATCTGTTTATCAAGCTTTAAGTAAGTTTTATTTCTAGAGCGCTTATCACAGATATAAAATCACAAAGCGCTGTACATTAAAATGAATGCTAAAAGTATACACAGAATAAAAACTACAAATATCAATAAAAAAATACAATAAAATCAGGACATAAAAGCCTGAGCAAATGAAAGCGTTTTCAGGTAAATGAAACACAAACTTCAAAGGCACTGATTTTATAAAAACTATTTGATATTGAATAATTATTAGATACATTAATTAAAGACCGTGTAAAGTGAAATTAAATTTGTGTTTTTATTTTGTCACACGGCATAAATATGTGTTATTAATCACCCATATAAATCTGACTGATTAAAAACATTGATTTCCTTATAAAATTAAGTCTCAAAAATCATGAAAAAACATGATTTTGACTTGCTCTAGAACGCTGGGGGCGTGTCGCACGTGGGCGTGATTTCAGCGCAGTACTGCGCCATGTCCAGCCCCCTTCAGAGCTGAGCTGTGTGGGGAGGCATACGGGGGAAGCAGAGATCACCTGCTCTGTTTTTATCTGAGTTCTGGCTTCCAGCAGCTCCTTTTTCCAAGAGTTACGCTGTTTTTAGTGCACTAACAACTCTGGTTATGTTTTTAAAGTTGAGGACACATAACTCCGCTGTTATAAAGCTAAGTCTGGTCCTCTGGACATTCAAAAAATAAAACAAAACAAAGCAACAAAAAAAAAAATGTATGGATTATTGAGCATGCATCAGAGTATTGAGGACACATAACTCCGCTGTTATAATCAGCGCTATTTTAGAAGATGAGCGGACTCGCGGTCCGAACCGGTCACATCGCATGCGGGGTCTGATCGCCACACACACACACACACACACACACACACCGCGGACTCGCGGTCCGAACCGGTCACATCGCATGCGGGGTCTGATCGCCACACACACACACACACACACGCGGGCGCGCGCGCGACCCGGTCACATCGCATGCGGGGTCTGATCGCCACACACACACACACACACACACACCACACACACACACACACACACACACACACACACGCGGACTCGCGGTCCGAACCGGTCACATCGCATGCGGGGTCTGATCGCCACACACACACACACACACGCGCGCGCGCGACCCGGTCACATGCATGCGGGGTCTGATCGCCACACACACGCGCGCGCGGGGGGCGGAGGTGCGCGGAGGTGCAGGTGGCATGTGGTCGCTCCAGCAGCACGCCAGTACTGGAGGGAGACGGTCGGTAGCGAGTGAACGGCTCCACCGAAGAACGCATTTATAACGGCTGGAGCTGCAGGGGGTGGGGCTTGTGACCGCGTGACGAAACGCGGTCACATTTAAACCACGCCTAAAAAATCCTGAAAGAGAAATGTGTTTATACACAGTTTGATCTATAACTCCAAAATTAATTGAGCTACAATTTTGAGACTTTTTACTCATTTACAAGATTACAATTACGAC
Source organism: Garcialebias charrua (assembly GCA_038048925.1). Lineage (NCBI taxonomy): Eukaryota > Metazoa > Chordata > Actinopteri > Cyprinodontiformes > Rivulidae > Garcialebias > Garcialebias charrua. The sequence continues at coordinate 13,466 of JBBPBX010081761.1, read as the reverse complement.
ATTTATAATGTTTATTGAAGAAAATGTTGAAATTCACTTTACACGGTCTTTAAAGCATTACCATTCAGTGCTCTGCAGACGAATTAAATCGGCTTCAGGCACCACTTCACCCTCCTCCTCAGAATCATCACTTCCTGAACAAGAAGGCTCAAATAAATAGGGTTCCTGACCTAAATTAAAACCTAATGCTTCTTGTTCATCGCTAGAACTGAGTTCTCCTTCACAAACTGAGGACAAGTCACTCAGATCTACACTATAATTGCTAAATTCGTCATCGGATTCTACAGGCTCTGCCATTGTTGTTTACTACGAAGCTTCTGTGTGTGACGTCATAATCGCGCGACGGGAAAAAACGTATTTATCATGTGAAAAAAAGGCGCTAATTTTAAACTGTTTTATAGAGGAATTTTAATTAATTTAACATTGTTTTAGCAAAAACGATCAGAGGTCAATCTTAATATATATATATATGTTGTGCCATTTTATGGAAAGTTAAAAGATGATGTCAGTGGAGCTTTAAGTTGGAGTCAAGCTGCACTCCAAGATTTCTGACCACCGGGTTGAAGTGGGGGAGGGGAAAACCAACACTGGGACTGGGAAGGATGTTGCTGGTGTCATCGGGTGCACCAAATAAAATGCATTCAGTTTTATCTGTGTTTAGGTGGAGGAAGTTTTGAGAGAGCCAGTGCTTAATGTCATTTAAGCAGTTGACAATAGTGTTTGAACTGAGTGAGGGGTTGGGAGTGACTGGCAGATAGATTTGTAAATCATCTGCATACATATGAAAAGACAGATTATGACGTGCAATGATTGATCCTAATGGCAGCATGTAAAGAGAGAAGAGGACTGGCCCCAGAATGGATCCCTGTGGTACGCCAGAGGTCAGAGGGGTTGATGAAGAGGAGGACAGATCACCTATCATGACAGAAAAAGTTCTCCCAGTTAGGTAAGATCTGAACCACTCTAGCACAGCTCCCTGGAGGCCAACCAGCTGAGACAAGCGGTTGATTAGTACCTGATGGTCGACGGTGTCAAAAGCTGCTGAGAGGTCTAACATCACCAGCAGAACAGGGTTTTTTGCATCCAGAGACAGAAGAATGTCATTCTGCACTTTGAGCAGTGCAGATTCAGTACTGTGACGAGCTCGAAAACCAGACTGAAATTTTTCAAACAGGTTGTTGTGCTCTAGAAAAGATTGAAGTTGAATAAAAACAATCTTTTCTAGGACCTTTGATAAAAATGACAGATGGGAAACTGGTCTGAAATTAGAGAGAGCTGTAGGATCTAAGCCTGGTTTTTTGAGAAGAGGCCTGACCACAGCGTGTTTGAAAGCAGATGGCACATAACCTGAAGATAGACAGCTGTTAATAAATGACAAAACACAAGGACCAATTACATCAAAGGACTGTTTGAATATTTTTGATGGAATGATGTCCAGAGAACAGTTTGTTTTTTGTCAAAAACATGACAATTAAAAAAACTAAACACAAGATATGAAAATGAAAGGTGGCAGAAGAAGAAATAGTCTAACATAAATTTCCAATTTCCATTTCCAATTCAGTGTGGCTGCCACAAATAGTCACCTGTAGCAAACACAAAATGGCTCCTACTCCACCAGTTTTAGAGATACCGTATTTAGCTAAAATCTGGTGTAGCAGCTGAGAATCATTAACAACACATCCTCTGAGCATTAACACATCTCGTGTAATCTTTCTACCATTTATCGTCACAAATCTTATACCTTGAAAGAAGAATTACTTTAACACAGAGTTGTTTTTTTCTATAATATTTCAGATATAAACGAAACAGACATTCGCAGACAGGCCTTTAAAACTGCTTCAAAACTGTTAATCAGGACTCTGTGATGTTCACATGACAAATATTATCCTGAGTCAAAGTTACTGAGGTGTTAGAAGAAAATAGTTGATTACAGTATAGACACTTCTTAGAACAGTGTGTGAATGTGATAGCGTGCTGATGACTTAACAAGGCATACAATTATACAGCCTTCGTGGGAATCATGTGAACAGAAATAAAATGCACAATAATACATTCATAAAAATATTTTTTTTTAATCTCGAACAAATCCTGAATCGAGTCTTTCAAAGTTAAGCAGCGCTATCACCTTCAAAAGACAATTCTGCCTAAAGTGATCGTTCAGAGCTTTTAAATGGGGTTCTGTGGACAGTTATGAGCAAACAATATTTTATTCATATAGAGGTTCTGCCTCTCACTTCGTCACAGATGGTGCGTTCGTGTGTAACCGGATTTCCCATGATTAAACATGGCTTGAAGTTCAAAATCACTTAAAGCAAAATTAAAGTGATTTATCATTTTGTTTGCAAAAACGAACATATTTAAATGATAAAATATATATATATTGAGCAATTTTATGAATAGTAAAAAAATCATGTCAGTGGACTTAAGTTACTGGTCCATCTAGTTTTTACACTCACCTTTGGTCATGAGGTATGTCATCTGAGGTGGTTCAAGCACCTGATAGCTTCCTCTGGAGGCTTTCCAGGCACATCTCACTGGGAGAACGCCCTGGGGCAAACTAGTAACTGGCTGGAGAGATTATATCCTCTCTGACTAGGATCCATCAACAAGCTGGAGAAAGAGGTTAGGTTTCTTTCCTGAACCTGTTGTCTTCCATACCCAACTACAGATAAGTGGAGCAAACTGAATGGATAACTGGATGACTGAATAGTGAAGTCATCAAAACATGTTTTCTACCCTGATGGATGGGAGTTTGCATCTTTTATTTTCCATTTCCTTTTATAGATGGCCTCCCTTCTCACCTTATAGCCATCCTCTTCACACCATTATGATTTTTTTAATTTTTTTTTATTTAAATTTTTTTTAATAGGATAGAAAGAAAGGAAAGACGGAAAGCAAGACCACAAAACATAACAAATACACACAGAAAGCACAAGGCAAACACACCCGACCGCAAACCGCAAACCTGCAAAGAACACAACAGAACACAATAACAAAACACATCTGTATAAAAGACTTAGAATATTCATGGCTTTTCAATAGATAATATAAATATACAGGTAGTCCCCGACTTAGGAACGAGTTCCGTTCCTACGCATCGTTCGTAAGTCGAAAATAACGTAAGTCGGAACGTATACAAAAAATAATAATAATTAATAAATACATAAATGTACAGTACTGTACAGTTACCAAGCACTTAGCCTATCCTAACACAGTTTTTAAAGATGGAGTGAGTTGAATTGTCTCCCTTTCACATAAAGGGAGCTAGCTCCCTTTATGTGAATGGAGCCTGCTAGGGAGGAGGGAGACAATTCAACTCACTCCTTCATCTTTAAAAACTGTGTTAGGATAGGCTAAGTGCTTGGTAACTGTACAGTACTGTACTGTACATTTATTTATTTATTTAAATATATAATTTTTTTAATGAGATGCGTGTAAGTCCGAAACGTCGTAAGTCGAGGGTGTCGTACCTATACCTACATATATATATATACATACATACATACATACATACATACATACATACATACATACATACATACATACATACATACATACATACATACATACTCGTACATACATACATACATACATACATACATACATACATACATACATACATACATACATACATACATACATACATACATACATACATACATACATACATACATACATACATACATACATACACATGCATATGCAGTTACATGCACATTTACAAATATACATATGATACCTACATGTGCAGCCCTGCATCTATTTGTGTGTGGTTGTGAGCATGCATAAGTGTATAAGGCTTCTCTAATAGAATATTTAATAGTGACCGCGAAGCATCAGAGACCCGACCCCCTAGGGAGTTTGCATCTTAATTGCATAAAGCATTAGTACACAATGTTTTGGGGTGTCCAGTCCTGCTCCTCAATGGCCACCATCCTGCATGTTTTACTTGTTTATCTGCTCCAACACACCTGGTTTGAATGACCGGGTGATCAATAGGATTCTATAGAACTTAAAGAGATTCAGTCACTGAATCGGGCAGGTTGGAGCAGGAAACTTACTGGACACCCCTCAAATAGTTGATCCCGTTCACATTATTTTCAGACAAGGCCTAGTACGAGACAAAAGCTCTAAACTAGAGACTGAAATCCAAAGTTTGAGACCACTGGTGATTTTTTATCAAAACTCTACATGTGTCTCATTGTCAAACCTCGTCCAGGCCTCAAAGCAGGACACCCGGATGGAGGATGGAAGAGTCGTTGGTGGTTAGCTGAGTTAGGTGAGGGTCATAGACATGCAGGGCAACCCGCCTTCAAAAGACAATCCATTGGTCAATGGGAAAAAGAGATGCCTTACCCAGGCGACGGTGGGGTGCACCCTGAGCTATAGATGGGAGGTCAAGCATGGTTTTGTCCCGTGATGATTTGTACTGTCAAGAGTGAGACAGTCATTTTACTGATTTAGTGGGAAAATATCCAACTTTTAACAGGAATCGCAACATGACGACAGAACTAAAGACAGTTTGGTGTACAATATGTCGCCTTCATGCTTGCTCAAGATGAGACTTCTGTGATGGAGTTGAACTCAAAGCAGTCTGCTCCTCAGATAAACAGTGTTAAATTATTATTTTTATGAATGATTTTGTTAACCTCTTATTTTTATATATATGAATGTTTCTGTTCAGTGCCCTGAGATGACTTCTGTTGTGACTTGGTGCTATATAAATAGACTTAATTGAATTGAAGCTATAAGTCATGTGACTCTCGTGGGCTGTATAGTTCTGTGAATGAAAGGTTTCTTTGAAACCACAATCAAATAAATGCTCACACTTAAACTGCAACATGAACAGAGCTCTGTGAGTACAGGTACTCGTCAAGCGCCCGCCGGTCGGCAAACAGGCTTGCTGAAAGCCCAAACTGGCTTGAAGTCTTTTACAACATCAAAAGTGTTCATCCATGGAACCAAGCCTTGGAGTGCTACGTGTAGGTCAAGAATTTCTTTTTTTGATCCTTGTTTACCTTGATGCTGAGAGATAAACTGCTGGACTCCCACATCCGCCTGTTTCACTAAAAAGTCAACTTGAGTTATTGACTTGTAATGAGAATTGTTTTTTAATCAAGAGTCCATAATCTGCTGAAAAGGGAAAATAATTTGCAGCATGCTCTGAGTCCAGTACACTTGTAGCTGACATTTAATACAATATCTATCACATTTTTGTGAACTACATGTTGGTTTGCTCTAATTAGTAAAGTTAAAGCATGGTTTAAATGTAAAAGAAAACGTTTTGTTTGCCGGTTGAGGAAACTCTTTACCGCTCTGCCAAACATATTTGAGGTTTTTGTGTCCTCTCGCTGTTTGTTTGTAACCTTGGATGTTCGGTTTCACGGATTTCTCCATCTTTTGGTGAAAAAATAAATAAAAAGGTATAATGTCTCGACCTTGGCACTGTGCCGTTTGGAAACCTTGCTTTTTCCTCCTTTCCACTCTCCCACACATTCCCGCCCTTATCGCCACCCTCCCTCAGCTCGAGGGTGAAGGCAAGATTAGGTTTCATTTACTATTAAGGTTTGTTAAAAAAATAAAAAATAAATAAAAGTAAAAGTAAATAGCTTTTGTGAGCTTCAGCTGATGTGCCAGATGTTTTGTCATCCTGAACAAAAAGAAAATCAACAGGAAAACAAAAACTGGTGAAGAAAAGTATTTGTGCATTTCATGGACCAAGGCTGCTTTAAGGGAAAAAGACAACTACAAGAAGCAGGTGTTAAATGTTGCTGTCGGCGTTTTTATCGAGGACATTTCTGTCTGGCAGCCATCCCTGACCTTATTTGATCTTGCTGGAACAAAAGTAAGGTCTTCATGAGGATGGACTAAAAAAGGGAACGACCTAAAGATGTCTCCTGCTGGAGCTTGTGCTGTCGTGAATATCTGCAGCCCATTGCATGGTCCAGTCCACGCTCGCGGTCCTCCAAATTTCATGAAATCATCACAGTCACATTCGGTAGAGATATAAAAACCGGTGCAAAAATAGAGCCTCCACTTGTGTCACGACTGTGACATCACATCAGGGAGTTTCTTCAAAAAGAGCCAGATGAACTAAAAGTTGCTCCAAAAATCATAAAAGAACGTTTTCTGATGAGTAACTCTTGAATGTTTAGTGTCCACTAATGTTTTTAAGCTAAATCATTATCCTTACAGAAAACTACTTGATTAATTTTACTATTTTTACAAGTGTTTTTATTCCCATATTTCCCACGTTGTGGTTTTTCTGAATTTGCAATAATCTGTGCATCTGATTTTGTTTTTAAGATGAATATTTTGCAACAATAGTGCCTTGCCGATGTCCCTGTCGCTGCGGGATTTGAATAGTGAATGTTTGTAGTTTTTTTTAGGACCAGTGTCTATCTGGACTGGAATTAAATAGGGAATGCAAGTAAGCCTGAATGTTTTGGGTGCAAGATTTTCAAGTGGTTTGGATTCACCCAAGCTGTATGTGAGCCCAGCCATATTTTTGTTCTGCTCAAACTCACACACAAACTCTGGCTCCTTACTCATTTGTGAGGTGAAGTTCCACATCATCTCTTCCACATCTCATTCCTTAGGGCATGTCCCTATGCCATGAGGAATCAGCATGGCCAGTGAGCTCCCCCCTCCACCCCCAGACCTGGCTATAGGGATGTGACCCGGTTTCCATGTCCCGGGCAAGGTTTCCTGGTGTATCTGTGGTTTTTTCATCAAGGTTTTAAAATGCTGTTTGACTGACACCTCCCTTGATGCATGTTTGCTATAAGAGATGTTACCAGGAGTATACTTTTGGCTTTTCCCTCTTTAGGGGTTGCCATAGCAAGTCATCCTCTTCCATCTCACTCTATCCTCTGCATCCTTTGACTTCACTCCACCTTCATGTGGTGCTGATTTACACCCCTACTGACAGAAGGACTGTGGCTTTGGTGGTTATGAAAGCAACAACACGGGGCATGGGAAGAATTTGGAGAGACAATGAAGAAGGACTTTCAGTTGACCTGTAGGATGTGCTGGCAAACCATTTGGAAACTCAGGAAAGGAAAGTGCCCCCTCCCAGGTTGTGCTTGGTTTGGTGGGGAACAGCTGACCCGAACTTAGAATATTGTTGAGCGGTGGAGGAGAACTTCGAGGATCTCCATAATCCACCCACCATGTCCAGCTTTTAGGAGGCAGAGTCTGAGGACTCAGGGGAAGACAAGTCTATTGCCATGAGTCACTGAGTCGAGGTCACTGAGGTAGTCAAAAAGCTCATTGGTGGCAGGCAGTGGCGGTCCGTGGCATGTGCGAACTGAGCGGCCGCACAGGGCGGCATCCAGCAGGGGGCGGCATAAGAGGAGACCCCGCTCCTCGTTTTTTTATTTATTTAAATCTTCTACAACTTTTGTTTTTAACAACATAACACAGAACACTACCGCGCTGCTCCTGGGCCGCCCCACCCTTAATTTATTCACATGTCCTCAGTTTAATCACCGCAGCAGCTGCTGGGTGCATTTCCTCAACCCAGGTCGTCCGCCCCCCCTCCACTTTTACTTTCGTTTTTGTTACGGAGGTGACACTACGTGCGGTCAGTGGAAAGATGGAAGAGAGGAAGAGTGAAGAGAAAGATTAAAAAGAGAGAGGCTCTGGAAACAGACACAGCTAAATGTGCAAACATTGACACATTTTTCACTCAAACAGCTGCAGTTTGTTAATGAGAGATCAAACAGGTAAGACATGCTGTTGAATTTTGCTGCAAAACACCGTTCAAGTTAATTATCAAGTCAATGAATTTTGTGGTGTGTAGCATTGTGACATAACATACTGTTAAATAATTTAAATAATATTATATGAGTCTGGATGAAGACCTGCTCTATATGAAAAGTGCCCTGAAATGTTAGATAACCCTTTAATGAAATTGGCCTGAATTGATCATAAGTCTTTGTAAAAAGGGGAGATTTGTGCAGTTATGACAATTTTTTAAACGTGATTTAGTGTCAGGAGTGATGAGGGGATTGTTCCTGTCAGTATGAAGGAACAGGTGAGCTGTTCTAACTGTGTGTGAACAAACAAGCATTAGTTCCAATATAAACACTTTCTAAACGACAGTAGTGACATTGTTATCATTAAAAGTAAGATAATAAATACATAAAGCAATGAAAGGGAATAGTATGAAAGTAATATGAAATAAGCCTGCATATTTTACCATTGAAAATATATTAATTGGTTAAGTCAAAATGTGTTTTCCATATCAAATGTGCTAAATCTTTACAGATTATTGTCCTGATGCAGGCTCAATAAATGTAGTCCTCTGGACAGATTCTTCTTTGTATCAAAAAGACTTCTTCAGTCTGAGGAGCTGTGACAAACTCAGTCATCGTTCCTCCTTGATACAGAGGAACGATGGTTTGAGAGAGGAGTAAAGGAGGCCATCTTTGGGAAAAGAAGCCATCCATCATTAAACAGGGGTGGAGGCCTCCATGTTCAACTGTCCACCTCTCACAATGCTGTTATTGCTAGTATCTTACTGTTCATATGAAATATTTGATAATGTTCTTATAGAAACAATTCTTGAATAATGTTCATAATGTGTTAATGCTACATGTTTGTCTCAGGCTACTTCTTGTTCTGTCATTAACTCTAAATACTTATTGAATAGTTTATATATGTAGGCTTCTCTGTTTTTTGCAGATGATGTGGTCCTATTGGCTTCATCAGATCGTGATTTACAGCTTTCGCTGGAGCGGTTTGCAGCCGAGTGTGATGCGGCCGGGATGAGGATCAGTTCCTCCAAATCCGAGGCCATGGTCTTGAGCCGGAAAAGGGTAGCATGCCCTCTCCGGGTCGGGGAGGAGGTCCTGCCCCAAGTGGAGGAGTTTAAGTATCTCGGGATCTTGTTCACGAATGAGGGAAAACTGGAGCGTGAGATCGATAGGCGGATAGGTGCAGCGTCCGCAGTGAAGCGGGTGCTGTACCGGTCTGTCGTGGTGAAGAGAGAGCTGAGTCGAAAGGCAAAGCTCTCAATTTACCGATCGATCTACGTTCCCACCCTCATCTATGGTCATGAGCTTTGGGTTGTGACCGAAAGAACGAGATCTCGGATACAAGCGGCTGAAATGAGTTTTCTCCGCAGGGTGTCTGGACTCTCCCTTAGAGATAGGGTGAGAAGCTCAGTCATCCGGGAGGGACTCGGAGTAGAGCCGCTGCTTCTCCACATCGAGAGGAGCCAGTTGAGGTGGCTCGGGCATCTGGTTAGGATGCCTCCTGGACGCCTCCCTGGTGAGGTGTTCCGGGCATGTCCCACCGGGAGGAGACCCAGAGGAAGACCCAGGATACGCTGGAGGGACTATGTTTCTCGGCTGGCCTGGGAACGCCTTGGGATTCCCCCAGAGGAGCTGCTCCAAGTGGCTGGGGAGAGGGAAGTCTGGGCCTCCCTACTTAGGCTGCTACCCCCGCGACCCGACCCCGGATAAGCGGAAGAAAATGGATGGATGGATGGATGGATATATGTAGGTAAAACTAGATGTTGAACAACCCATTAAAATACACCAGAATGCAGGAAATGGCATCTATTTTATTCAAAATTTTCTGGCAGAGGACCCCCACTGGCAACCTAGCTGGGGGGGGCGCCATTGGGGTTGCTCGCACAGGGCGCCAAATAGGCTAGGACCGCCTCTGCAGGGCACTAGTGGTGGACAAGATTTGCCCCAAAATGCTGATGGCTCTGGATGTTGTGGGGCTCTTATGGTTGTGGTACGTCTCTTCAATGTCGCACAGAGGACTAAGACAACGCCTGTGGAGTGGCAGACTGGGGTAGTGGTTCCCACTTTTAATAAAGGGGGAAGGGAGAGTGTTCCAACCATCGTGGAATCCCACTTTTTGCCCTCCCCGGGAATGTTTACTCCAGGGGTTTGGAAGGGAGGTCTGACCGATTGTTGAACTTCATATTTAGGAGGAGCAGTGTGGCTTCCATCCTGGTCGTGGAACAATGGACCAGATCTTTGTTGCTCAGGGGGTCATGGGAGTTTGCTCCCAAAGCAGGAGCTGTGTCCGCATTCTTGGCACAAAGTCGAGCTTGTTCTCAATGCTGGTTTGATTCCGCCAGGGCTATCCCTAGTCTCCGACCCTATTTTTATATTTCATTCATTCAACCTTTATTTAGGCAGGTTAATCCCATTGAGCCTCGAGGACTCATTTGTACAAAGTATTTGTAGTTTTCATGGACATGATCTCAAGGCGCAGTCATGGAGAGGAGAGTGTCTGGTTTAACAACCTCAGGGTCTTCTCGCTGCTTTATGTGGATGATGTGGTTCTGCTAGTGCAGGGGTCTGCAACCTGCGGCTCTGGAGCCACATGCGGCTCTTTGGTCCCTCTGCAGCGGCTCTTTCAAGCTTTGACCAAAACTGAATTGGTTGTTAAAAAATTTAAAAAAATAAAAATAATAGTTTTAGCAGTTTTTATGTCATTTCATTGGCAAATATGTGGATATTGGAACAAGTATAAGGAGTAAAACTTTAACTTTATGCTTTTTTTCTGTACTTAATTCATTTTTCCACAATTAAAAAAACCTAGGTTTGTATAGTTCATAGTTTTTATTAATTAAAAAACCCTCTCTTTAAACCAATCAGTTTTTTTTCATTTGTCTTAAATTGTAAAAATGGAAATTATTAGTTATTTTATTTTTATAGTGTCACCCCTAGTGGCCACAAAAGCCCCTTCCAACAAAGCTAAAGTGGCCCATGGGCCACCAGTTGATAACCACAGTTGTAGCCTGTTGTTGCGGCTCTGAACACTTTTAATTTAGTTACCAAAGGTACAAAATGGCTCTTTTGATTGTAAAGGTTGCAGACCCCTGTGCTAGTGTCTTCAGGCCAAGACCTTCAGCCAAAACTTTAGTTCCAATAATTTCTCTGAAAACTGTTTTTATTTTTATTTTTTAATCCAGAGGTCAGATCAGGGTTGATAAAAAATTGAACAAACAATTTAAAAAAATGCATTTCAGAGGTACATCTTCACCAGATTTCTTCTTCTAATTGATACAAACCTAAAAATGTATTTTTTTTTTTATTGTTGATCATTTTCTTTTAGGAATATGTTAGTAGGAACTGGTTGTTCCATTTCTTTACTTTTTATTGTACTTATTAACAAGAAATTTAAATTGCACTTGCTGAACTTTATGTTTGCAAGTAGCAAGTTGTATGTTTGCACAAAGCAGGAGCTGCGTGTTTATGGCAGTCAAATCCCTAAATCAACATAAAACGCCTCAATGTATTCTCAATATATTCACATTTTTCCGCATCTTCCAGTTTCCTTCATTTTATAGTTTTGATTAGTTATATTTTCCTTGACTCAATCTGTTCTTTCTCAGTAGACATTACAAATTAAGTACATTTGTATATAAATATGAATGTACATCTACAAATTCAGTCAGATGTTGAGGTTTAGTGATCTGGTATTATGACTAATGTTACTGTTTATACAGAACTATGAGAAACAATTCATTTTTATCATGGTCACAAAGGAAAAACAAAATGTAAGAACAGGAGAGTTTTTTTTTTTTTCAAGAAAACTGTGCAAAAATATACAAATTTGGGCTTAAATTATGACTCTCCTTAATTGCCTTCAATCTGAAATATGTTCATGATTTTTAATATTATTAGCATTAGTTTATTTCAATAGTTTCCAAAGTGTTTTCGTCTTACGAAGACCTGAGTGAGGGAGGATTTTTTCTTTCCTGTGACGCACAGTGGTGCAAACAGCTGGAGCTCAAATGTTTTCTGCAGGATCTGTGCAATTTTTATACTAAATCCATCGTTTAGTAAAATAACACACGATTTGAGCAATCCAGGAATGTCCTAAAATTTCTGAACAGGTTCAGTTTTCCTCAAAGGCGATACTAAAAGTGCAAAACAAAACGTTACACAAAAGGGTTGAAACGATCCCCAATGAACAAAAATCCATCCACAGCAGATAAGCAGTGTGTAATAATTCTGTTTTTAGGAAATAAAATAAAACCCATCAGAAGCTGGAGGTCAGATGTAACCTGAGGTCCTTTGAGTTTTTCAGTGGACCAGTGTGACTGGAGATGACCTGCAGAGGGAGCAAGTCTTTTAAATTTAATTCACAAATAATAATTTGTTGCTGTTGAGCTCATTTCAATCACTATACTTATTGGTATTAGAGTCACAGTTACTATCAGTGGGAATAGTTTCGTATTAAACTTATTTAGTTTTATTTCCATCAAAGTTGTCATTAACGCAGGTTTCAATATTTTCATTGTTGCCTTTCCATATCTTACAGATAGTTGCAGACCAGCACAAACACAATATAATTTATTTTAAAAACTGTACTTTCATTCACCAAAGTCAACTAACTTGTTTAGATGTGCAAGATATTAGTGCCCTTTTTATTTTCATAGTAGTGTAATTCCTTATGAACGTAAAAAATACTAATAAACATGAACTTAAAATAAATCATGAAATGGCTCAAACAAACAAAACCTAAAGCAGGTCTGCAGAAAGCATGAAAACCTGGCACGAGCTGACAAAGACGAGCAGGTGAGGGTGAAGAGGCTGCAGGCTGGACAAGAGAACTTCAAGGTTCTGAGGACATCTAGGGGCAGAGACTGGGAACAGAAAAAACATGAACTCATGCAGGAAAAAAATCTTGCCAATAAATAAACAGTAAATCAAGCAGAACTGAACTGAAACAGTAAAAAAAAGAAAAAAAACACAGCAGGTCCAGGTTCATCATTTCAGGGTCTAATTCCTGCTTGTGGTGAACATCAAGGGGTGGAAAATTACAAGTAAACATCCAGAAAGTTTTCATGTAAAGAAAAACTTTTTGAAAATTGGAAATACAGGTAGTCCCCGACTTACGAGCACATCGACATACGAGGTTCCGGACTTACGAGCTGACTAACGAACAGTAAAGTTGTACAGAACATACAGAAAATACAGCACTGGTATGTGTTTTTAGATGAAAGTGTGTTAGCTAACAGTTTGTAAACAAGTTTCTGAGCATGTTTATGAACTAGTATGTACGTTTGTGTTGAAAAACGAGTGTTCGTAGTAGCGCTAGCATAAATTTTCTGACTTACGACCGAAAATCCGGACTTACGAGCGACACGTGTTTCGTGTTCCGACATACGAGATCTCGTCTTACGAGCACCTCGCAGGAACGGAACTCGCTCGTAAGTCGGGGACTACCTGTATTCTTTGGTAATTTATAAAAGTGTATGGGAATTAATTGATAACTGAGGATGAATTAAACCAACTGTTTCATATCGAAACAAAAACAAATAAATATTTTGTTTGTCATGGAGCCCAGAGTCCTCCTCATGGCACACTGCAAGGGCCCCTAATGAAGCAAAAACAGTCTGTCAGCAAAATATTTTGAGATTATCTGTGAATTTTAATGCAACTTTCAAGGAGTAATCGCTGCGATGTACATTTACAACTGATCCCTGC
>JBBPBX010081760.1:0-10396 GCA_038048925.1 Garcialebias charrua | reverse complement strand
TGAGGACCAGAATGTTCAAATTTTGGACCGAGAACACAGATGGTTTGAGAGGGGGGTAAAGGAAGCTGTGTATGTTAAGAGAGAAAAACCTTCTCTTAACAGAGGAGGAGGTCTGAGATTTCAACTGTCTAAGACCTATAACTCAGTTTTGGATTTGATTCCGAAACGTTTTACACCGGATGGGAGCAGGGATGCCTTGTCTGTAAATTAGACTAACAAAGTTCTCTGAGTAGCCTCTGTTGTTGTTTGGGAGGTGTTGTTTGTCAATTTACATACAGTTTTGTGTCTTCTAACAGAGACCTCAAGGGAACCTCCTACTGTTTAAGGTGTGATCTTTCAATTTACATGTATGTGTTACAAACCCCCCTTTGTTAAGCTGGGATGTGTCGTTTTGTCAATTTAAATAGAATGGGCATGTTAGTTAATGATCAGTTCCTCCAAATCCGAGGCCATGGTCTTGAGCCGGAAAAGGGTAGCATGCCCTCTCCGGGTCGGGGAGGAGGTCCTGCCCCAAGTGGAGGAGTTTAAGTATCTCGGGATCTTGTTCACGAATGAGGGAAAACTGGAGCGTGAGATCGATAGGCGGATAGGTGCAGCGTCCGCAGTGAAGCGGGCGCTGTACCGGTCTGTCGTGGTGAAGAGAGAGCTGAGTCAAAAGGCAAAGCTCTCAATTTACCGATCGATCTACGTTCCCACCCTCATCTATGGTCATGAGCTCTGGGTTATGACCGAAAGAACGAGATCTCGGATACAAGCGGCTGAAATGAGTTTTCTCCGCAGGGTGTCTGGACTCTCCCTTAGAGATAGGGTGAGAAGCTCAGTCATCCGGGAGGGACTCGGAGTAGAGCCGCTGCTTCTCCACATCGAAAGGAGCCAGTTGAGGTGGCTCGGGCATCTGGTTAGGATGCCTCCTGGACGCCTCCCTGGTGAGGTGTTCCGGGCATGTCCCACCGGGAGGAGACCCAGAGGAAGACCCAGGACACGCTGGAGGGACTATGTTTCTCGGCTGGCCTGGGAACGCCTTGGGATTCCCCCAGAGGAGCTGCTCCAAGTGGCTGGGGAGAGGGAAGTCTGGGCCTCCCTACTTAGGCTGCTACCCCCGCGACCCGACCCCGGATAAGCGGACGAAAATGGATGGATGGATGGATGTGTTAATTTGTGGTGTTATTTCAGTTTCCAATTTCATATGTTGGTGCGTGACTTGTAAGCCTGTATAAAACTTCTCGTTCTCACAGCTTCCATTCAGAATTGAAAAAGACTTCTGGACAGAAGTCGAAACGTTTTCTGCAACAAATAAAGTCCAGTTGATCCTGTATTGAACACCTTTTTTGATTTCATCATGTCCTGGACGACTGAGAATCTTCACCAGCATCTGTCCTGTTAAGCACCTTAGTCAATGCAAGGCATTGTAGGAAAGTGCTATACAAATAAAGTTTATTATTATTATTATTATATAACTCCTAAAAGGAAACAGCTCTTAAAATCTACTTAACTGTGTAACAGCTTTTTAAAATCGGTAAAACATTTTCAATGTATGCAAAAATCGTTTTAAAATGATGAATTTAAACTGAGCGTTTCAACTTACAATCTAGTCAAAAATCTATTTGACAAGAATATATATATATATTTTTTTTATTCTTTATAAGTGTCAAAGATTTATCAATTTAGTTAAACTTTTAAAAGACAGAATTTACTGGCAAGTCTAAAAATAAATTTCTGCTAAATTTGTCTAAGACTTGTTATCCTAAAATGCCTAAACTTAATTCTGATCTGATTATGGTTGTTAATTTAAATTAACAAGCTTATTATAAAAGTTTAAATAGTCAATAATTGTAATTCAATGCAGTATACCGGTAATACTTTCTCTACTTCCCATTTTGCTTATTGTGGTTACTTGGGCTTGCATTGAACGTAAAGTCGCTTATTTGGGCTTGTTATTCATTGCACTTTATTCTTCGTCTAGTGACAAGACCACGCTAAAATTAGCTCCAATAAGTGGGGAAATATGGGGAAATAATATAATTAAAAAATGGGAGAAAGGGGTGCACACTTAGCATGGTTAGCTGTTCAATTTTTAGTTTATTTTTACTAAGTTGTACGCAGCTTTCATGAATGTCTATTGTTGTTATTGTCAATTGTTGTCATCACTCTTCGTTTAAAATTCAGATCTCAAATGAGTCCCAGAGGTTTAATGGGATTAATCTGTATTAATATGCAAAATGTATCTTTATTTTTTAGAGTGGATATGTTTTTCAAAGTGTTTAGCATAATTTCTGCCGTTTGTATGCAACGCCATAATAAATGTATGTTTATACTGGTTAAAAACGGTCTTGGTTTTACACAATGGGGTGGGTTGCCAGTTGGGCTCGTTTTGGACTTGTTTTGGGCTGGTCGCTTGCTTCTGTCGCGAAATCTGGCAACACTGTATCAAAGTTCTCAATGACAAGGCCTCTTGAATTCTTGCTTCGTCATCATTCGGCTTTTTCTACAGAACTATTTCGATAAAAATTGGTAAGCGAATTCTCAGTTTCTGAGAGGGGGGAGGAGGGGGGTGGGGGGAAGGTTGTTAGTTTCTGTGCTGAAACTAACATTTTATAATGAAGGATAAAACAGCTGAAACTGTTTGTTTTGTCACTTAGCAAAATAATTCATGATCCACTAAATTATTTTTTGTAAACCTTCAAAAGTAATGAATGGTTGGACATCTACAATTAATTAACTTCTGTAGCAAATTCAATGATCCAAGTTTGCCTTTGCCAAATTATCTGGGGGAGGAGTAGGCACAGCTGCATCCCAAGGCTGAGCTGAAAAAATAAATAAAAACTTATCAGATGCTTTCTTCCCTTGACTCATTCTGCCATATATTTTTTTTTTACTGACTGAAGTTCTATCTCTTTTTTGCCTTTAGACAGACAACCTTTTGTGTACAATATTTATTAATATATGTGAGCAAATAATATCAAACTAGAAACGTTTAGGTCCAATGAGATCACTTACACCTAATTCCAAAATAGCAACTTCTCAAACACAAAAACAAGGTACCTACACATTCACTCTCAGAGAACAGAAAACAGGCTGCAGGCAGGTTCAGCACGGGTGGGGGTGTGGAGGGGGGAAGGCCCACAGAAAACAGATAACAGGCCAGGAGCCAAGCTACACATGCACACACTGAGGAAAATGGGAGGAAGAAAAAAAAACAGAGGTGCAAGGCTCCAGAAACACAAAAATACACGTAAAAAAGGACTAAACAAAAACAGAATGATGCGTCAAATATAAAAAAAAATGTTCTTGTCTTAACACTGGGACTACCAGGATTTTTTAATTAGTACAATATTTACCAGATGTAGCCAATTGGCTCATCCCTTGAGATACTGATCAAGCTGCAGAGTTTTCTTCTGAATGTAAATGAAGGGGGATGATGGGTGTTCTTAACAGTTTGAAAATGCCTTGTGGGCTTGGGTCCATTGTTTGCGAATGAATGGCAAACATTCCAATGTAATTGGCTAATGGCTGCACCTTCTGCAACATTTTGGCTGACTGGCAGATTCACATGTGTTGTGACAAATGTAGAAAGGAGATGTTGTGTGTGTATATATATATATATATATATATATATATATATATATATATATATATATATATATATATATATATATATTAATATATGTACATTACAACATATAATTTCATTTGAGCTGCTTCCTTCAGGGCGAAGGTACGGCCTTCCTTTATTCTCAAGAAACAGAACAAAATTTTCTTTCATACCACAAGCAATTAAATCAATAAATAATACTAAGGTATCATGACTTACTGAGCACAAATGTCTTGGCTACACCTTCTGCAACATTTTGGCTGACTGGCAGATTCACATGTGTTGTGACAAATGTAGAAAGGAGATGTTGTATATATATATATATATATATATATATATATATATATATATATACAGTATCCCTCGACTTATGGTGGCCTCGACTTACAACGTTTCGGCTATACGAACGTGTGTAGAAATGGAACTCGTTTGTAAGTCGGGGATCACCTGTACAATCCCACCTTCAGATAAAAGTGGCCAATACAGGTAGTCCTCGACTTACGGCGTTTCGGCTATACGAACGGGTGTAGAAATGGAACTCGTTCGTAAGTCGGGGATCACCTGTACAATCCCGCCTTCAGATAAAAGTGACCAATACAATCCCACCTTCAGATAAAAGTGGCCAATACAGGTAGTCCTCGACTTACGGCGTTTCGGCTATACGAACGTGTGTAGAAATGGAACTCGTTCGTAAGTCGGGGATCACCTGTACAATCCCGCCTTCAGATAAAAGTGACCAATACAATCCCACCTTCAGATAAAAGTGGCCAATACAGGTAGTCCTCGACTTACGGCGTTTTGGTTATACGAACGTGTGTAGAAATGGAACTCGTTAGTAAGTCGGGAATCACCTGTACAATCCCACCTTCAGATAAAAGTGGCCAATACAGGTAGTCCTCGACTTACGGCGTTTCGGCTATACGAATGGGTGTAGAAATGGAACTCGTTCGTAAGTCGGGAATCACCTGTACAATCCCGCCTTCAGATAAAAGTGACCAATACAATCCCACCTTCAGATAAAAGTGGCCAATACAGGTAGTCCTCGACTTACGGCGTTTCGGCTATACGAATGGGTGTAGAAATGGAACTCGTTCGTAAGTCGGGGATCACCTGTACAATCCCGCCTTCAGATAAAAGTGACCAATACAATCACATTATACATATATACATATATATATATATATATATATATATATATATATATATATATATATATATACATATATATATATATATATATATATATATATATATATATATATATATATATATATATATATATATATATATATATATATATATATATATATATATATATATATATATATATATATATATATATATATATATATATATATGGTAAATGGAGCTTATTTATATAGCGCTTTCCAGCCCCCTGTGAGGGACCCCAAAGCGCTTTACAATACCAACCATCCACCCATTCATACACACATTCATACACCGGTAGCGGTGACTGCCATGCAAGGCGCCTTCCAGTCCTACCGGGAGCAACTCGGGGTTAAGTGTCTTGCCCAGGGACACAACGACACATGGTGTGAGTAACCGGGATTCGAACCTCCAGCCTTCCGATCGGGGGACGATTGCCATTACCACTACACCACGGCCGCCCATAATATATATATTATATATATATATATATATACATATATATATATACTGTGTATATATATATATATACTGTATATATGTGGGTGCATATATGTATGTATATATATATATATATATATATATATATATATATATATATATATATATATATATATATATATATATATATATATATATATATATATATATTTATATACACGACCCTGTGTACATACTCTCGTTTTCATCACATGTACCACATGTGGTGCAAATGACGATAAAGACTCTCTGACTCTCTGACTCTGATATATAAATATGCCCCCAAGGCCTCATCCACACCAACAGAATGGCCTCATACATACCAATGGCTGCAAAAATGCTAATTCAATGAGCCATTTGACTAACTCCCATGGGAACTATAGTTAGAATATCCGAATGGCTCACATGTGGTAGTGCTAGTGTTCATTTCTCTTCTTGCCTGGTCGGACACACTAAAAGTCCAATTTAAGGTCTGGCGGTCAGCCTCACATGTCTCTGGTCTCGGCGTATTTTTGACTGCCCTCGCTTATAAATCAAAAAAATCTTGGTTCTGCCAACTAGCGTTATCGCAAAATTCGCCTAGTCATCGAAAAGCAGACACCTCGTTCAAAATTTCAAGTCATCGGCTCAGGGTGAAACTATTTCATGTTACTGTAATCAAATTGTTTTAAAAATGACATATCAACAAACACATATCAACACTCACGTTCTTGCTGACCTGTGTGGATGTCTGGAAATCTCCGCCAACCCGACCTTGATCGCACCAAATGGACAGAGGAAGCTGGCCAGAGACAAACCCAATCATTGGACTTTCTGTCATATTTACCGTGCCTCGCAGCTCCGCTCCGTTCAGAGGTCATCAGGAGCAGGTATTGGGAGAATGGGTTTTCGGCACCATAATGATGGGGATTTTAAACCCCTGTTACCTTAATAAAAACCACACAAGATAAACAAGAGAACAGTGTTAAATCAGACAAACAACTTTGCAAAGGGGAAGGGTTTTTAATGTCTTTTGAAACTTAGTTTGGTCTCAAATACATTGTCCAGCACAATTCCGAATTGTACTGGACATGACAAGCTATTTAAACAAGAAGCAGGTGGAGTTTGACAAGCTCTGACGTCTTACAGATAAAACAAACAAGTCATGGTTCTGATCAAACAAGAACATCTAATCCAAACATTGTCAAGGCTAGAAGACTGTCTTTTCTGTATCAAGGAGAAAAGCAAACAACATTTTTGAACATATTACGCCCATTCTCCATAACCTTCATTGGCTTCCTGTCGCCTACAGAATTCAGTACAAAACTGCTCTCATTACACATCAATGCTTACACGGAACTTCACCAGATTATCTGAAGGATATTCTTATTCCATACTCATCCACCCGCTCGCTGCGGTCACAGAACAGCAATCTCCTTCACATTCCGAGAACCAAATTAAGGACCATGGGAGACCGGGCTTTCAGTGTGGCTGCCCCCCGTCTGTGGAACTCTCTTCCTGACTGTCTAAGAGCCCCACAGTCTGTGGTTGACTTTAAGAGCGGCTTGAAGACCTTCCTTTTCGACCAAGCATACTCTGCCTCCTCATGATTCTACTTTTGATCTTGGCTGATATTGTTATTGATTTTAATTGTTTTATTATTTGTTTTATTGACATTTAATTCTGTTGCTCCTTGTAGCACTTTGAGATTTTCATTAATGAAAAGTGCGTTATAAATTGAATTCATTATTATTATTATTATTAACAAACATGTTTGTACTATCAAATATAAGTGTTTAAAGGGAACAGAGAATATTTGATACAAGTGAGCTGGGTTATAATTATTGGGTAAGAGTAATTAGTTTTAGATGATAAATATTGAATATCTCCATCAGATACAATATTGTTTTTGATCGACAGCAGTAGTTATTTGTTCCATTAATTCCATGAGAGCCATTGATGTAGAGTTTTTTGCTCTGAACCCATATTGACTGTTGCTTAGAATATTTTGTTTATCTATAAATTGATCTAGTCTGTTTACAAATAGTTTTTCAAGAATTTTTGAAAACTGTGGCAACAAGGATATAGGTCTATAATTGTTGAACACACATTTATCACCATTTTTAAAAAGAGGAACGACCTTAGCTACTTTCATATTATCTGGAAATATTCCTGTTGAAAATGATAAATTACATATGTATGTGAACGGCTCAATAACATGGCTCATTATGTCCTTTACAAACATCATATCCATGTCTACCCAGTCTTTTGATCTCTTGTCTGTAAGATTTTTTACTACATTCATTATTTCCTCTTTGTTAGTTCCATTTAGAAAAATACTATTTGCACAACTTGTAATTGAGTCGATCACATTTTTATTTACTTTTGGTATTTTAGCTGCAAGGCTTGATCCAACATTCACAAAATATTGATTAAATCCATTTACAATTTCATTTTCATCATGAATTTCATCGTTGTCTTTTACAAAATATTTTGAAATACCGGTTTTTGCTTTATGATTCTTCAGCACACTATTCATTACTCGCCATGTTGCTTTCATATCACCATTACTTTTATCTAATAATTTACTATAATATTCTTTCTTATGTTTCCTAATAATCCCTACTAATTTATTTTTATACTTTTTATATTTTTCTTCTGCGCTCTGACTTCGCAATTTCAAGAAACATGAATACAAATAATTCTTTTTTTTACAAGCATTTCTCAACCCTTTTGTCATCCATGGTTGATCATTCGTATTTCTCTTTGTGTAATTTGTTTGCACACAATTCTTTTCATACAGAGCTTCCAAGATATTCATAAACTCATCATATGCTCTGTTCGCATCATCAACATACACATCATTCCAGTCTTGTTTATCTAGATCCTCTTTCAATTTTTCCAAAACTTTTTTTGACGTGTTTATGATCTTTTTCTTCATTGTGACTGCTTTTGTGATGCTTTGATCATTTTTATAGATTGTGAAAACTGGTAAATGATCACTTAAGTCGGTCGTTAAGATACCACCTATCACGTCCCCATTTGTTATATTTGTGAAAATATTATCAATTATTGTGGCACTATGAGTTGTAATTCTTGTTGGCTTTGATATCAATGGATACATATTTAAACTGTACATTGAGTTTATAAATGTGCTTATGTTATTTGAATCTGTTTTATTTCCCATATCAATGTTAAAGTCTCCACACAAAAAAATATTTTTATTAAAACTCTTCTCCATTAGTTCCAAGATTTTATCAGTGAATATTTCTATATTTGCTCCTGGTGATCTATATACACAACTTATTATTAGGGATGGGGCAGATCCGATCCAGTATCGGTATCGGTATCCGATACCAGCAAAATGTAAGTATCGGGTATCGGAACCAACCTGCCGATATTTCCGATACTTTCTAGATGTCAGAGAGCACATATATTTCACCATACTCTGTGACTTCTGTCTTAACATTGTTACTTAGCGGTATATTAGTGTTCAATTATAGATTAAATCTGTATCTGTTGATAAAATTCAACAAGAATTACAACTCATATAGTGCCAGAATTAAAAATAAGACTAGAAAATGGGGAGTAGAATGTGATGATTTTCCATAATGCTTAGCAGTATTTTAGACTAGTGTTCCTTGCACCATGAGTCAGAAGGCTGTGGAAGAGACCTGCCTCTTCTTGTATGCCATTTGTTTGTGAATTACTGTAGTAATTAGCACTTTGAGATTTTTATTAATGAAAAGTGCATTACAAATTGAATTCATTATTATTATTATTATTATTATTATTAGTGAGGCTCAGAGTGTCTTCTTTGGGTTTACCTCACACAAGTCAGAGTTTTGTGCAACATACGTGCTCTCCCTTCAAGAACTTAATTATTACAGCCTCCTATGCTTGAACACCGATATCGGATCGGTAAAGTATCGGTATCGGTCGATACTCAGTTGTTATGTATCGGTATCGGATCGGAAGTGAGAAATGTGGATCGGTGCATCCCTACTTATTATTATGTTTTTATCGTTTTTGTTTATAATTTCTATTGTTATCATTTCCATAATATTATCAACTATTATTGACATTTCATTATTTAATTTACATTTTATTTCATTATTGACAAATAGTGCGACACCACCACCTCTTTTATTATTTCTGTTCATATGATATAATTCATACCCCTCGATGTGAATATTACTTGTGTTATCATCATTAAGCCATGTCTCTGACAGCGCTATTATCGTAAAAGTTCTATTTAATTGTTTTAAGTAATCTGTTATTTTGGATATGTTTGCATTTATACTTCTGCTATTAAAGTGAATAATGGAGAGAACTCCATTTGATATATTGATGTCATTAAACTGCTCTTCATTATAATATTCGCTATCTTTTATTACAGGAAAAAATTTTGCATCAATCACATTTTCAACATTATATATTTTAGGTTCTGAGTCTTCGTATGTTGTCATGTTCTAATGTATTTGTTCATTTCACTGTATATTTTATCCATTTTGAGTGTGAGTTGTTTCATTGATTTGTAATTTTTCATCTCCTGAATTCATCCAGATCCGTCAGCTCTTTTATCATTTTAGGCTGAGACCCTTCCTTTGTTTTGATAAAGATGTATCCATTTCTTGTCCATGTTGATGCTATTTTTTTTCTTTGTTTTTTAACCACCTTGCTTCTTTTGCAATTTTTCCATTTTTCTTGGTAAGATGTTCATTTATGTAAACGTCTGATCCCTTCAGATTTCTTCTATTTTGCATAACATAGTTTTTTGTATTCCTGCTAATGAACTTGACAACTACTGACGGTTTGAATCTTGGTGAATTACTGGGCAGGGTGTGACAGAACGAAATGTCCCCATGTTCTATGTCCATGTTCATGTTCTGTAAGAAAGTAACTACAAGTTCCTCCAGAGTTTCTTGTTCTTCCTGAGATTCATACTCATTTGGATCATTGTTATTAGGAGCTCTTTTATGTGTCCGACACTTACTAACATCAAGTCCTGAGATTACCACGTTGTCTTGCTTTGTGAATTGTTCTAAATCCTCTATTTTTTGTTCTAATTCAGCAATTTTCTTGTCTTTGTTAATTATCAGTTCTTTCAGTTCTCTTATTTCTTTAACCAGACCGGCCTGGGAATCCATTTTTGCTGTTAAACTTTCTATTTGTCTA